>CM062297.1:491261295-491418500 GCA_031216915.1 Pictodentalium vernedei | reverse complement strand
GATACCGTCCTTTTTACCGGCAAAAAGTATTACCCAATTAACACGCTATCGCATCGGTATTTAGGGTATCCAGACAACTGGCCCCCCCAGAACAACTGCCCCCCAGTCCAAAAAATGGCAGGTCGGACGACTGCCCCCCAGTCGAATTGGCAGGTAGGATAACTGCCCCCCCCCCCAGTCCAATTGGCAGCTAGGACGACTGCCCCCCCCCCCCCCCCCCAGTTGAATTGGCAGGTAGGATAACTGCCCCCAGTCCAATTGGCAGCTAGGACGACTGCCCCCAATCCAATTGGCAGCTAGGGACGACTGCCCCCCCCCCCCCCCCAATCTAATTGGCAGTAGGACGACTGCCCCCACCTGAATTGTCAGTGAGGAAAACTCCCCCCCCCCCCCCCCACCTGCAGGTGCAGTCCAATTTGTCTGTATTTTTGGCTGTATTTTATTTTAATTACATTCTTATTCAGTCAGTTCTATTTTGTTTCTTCCAAGCCTCAATGCGTTTGAAAGGAATTGCATTCAAAGGATAACAATAATTATTAAAGAAACATACTCCACAAGCAAAAAAAAACTTAGTATTACTGAAGTGTGAATGGTGTGTGAATAAAATTGTTTCATACAGAAAGAACAAAAAGAAAAAAATCTATCAGGACTCAAAAGCCATAGACCAGCCAAGCCACCAAACTTGTGAATTAGTATCAAAACACGCCCTTTGAAAATAGTACTGGAAAAACAATAAACTTTGTTTGTATAATGCAAAAGATAAGTATTTGTGAAAATATTTCAGTTTTTCTTTTTCATTTGATGAAAATCAAAAATTACTAATAATTGACCCGGTAGTTGGGTAGTGCAAACTTAGACCCACTTTCGTAATATAATTCTGTGGGTCTAAGTTTGGAATATAGTTGGCAATTGCACTAGGGAAGGGCAGTTCTCCTTGCTGACAACTGGGCTGGGGGCAGTTGTCCTCACTGACAATTCAGGTGGGGGGCAGTCGTCCTACCTGCCAATTAGATTGGGGGGGGGGGGGGGGGCAGTCGTCCTAGCTGCCAATTGGACTGGGGGGCAGTTATCCTAGCTGCCAATTTCGACTGGGGGCAGTCGTCCTATCTGCCATTTCAACTGGGGGGCAGTCGTCCTAGCTGCCAATCGGGACTGGGGGGCAGTTATCCTACCTGCCAATTCGACTGGGGGGCAGTCGTCCGACCTGCCATTTTTGGACTGGGGGGCAGTTGTCTGGGGGGCACTTGTCCTACAATCGTATTTAGTGTTTGCGCAATTTGCTTTAAAAATTTGAATTTTGTGAGGAAATCGTCGACCTATGTCCCGATTTTATTAGGGTCAGTCTATTTGAACTGGGATTGAAGTTTCCAGACATATCGTAGGTTTTTGTCCTACCTCAGTAGTAAAATGACTTGACTTTCCACAAAACTCCATTGTTTTCGGAACGGATGATGAACTAGCCCTGGTCATTGACATACAGTCTTGCTTTCTTGGTGCTACACCTACTCTCTGTACCAGGCATTTGAATGAGAATGCTCTTCATAATCTCGCCAAACAAAGAGGTGGTGAGTAAAATTATTGGCAGTATTTTTAATTCTGACACAGGACATCTGACTATTGACAACAACATCATATTTGATGAAGTAGAAGCAGACTTAATGGCAAAATATAAAAATTACAAATATCTGACAAATAAACTTCTTCCAAGTCTGAAATCAAAAGTGTTTGAACCTCGGCAAAACTACAGAGACATTCTCAAACACTGGACAAACATAATAATAATAACTCTTTGGCCCGCCGCTGATTTGTCGCGGTCCTCATAAGAGAAGGCCATCATTCCCCCTGCACCCCACCCCCCTCTTCCCCTCCTCTCCTCCCAGCATTCAGATATAAACTGCTTAATAGTATCCCTCACTTCCTCTTTTTCAATTTCTTCAATAAGCATTCCTACCCTCTCCCTCGTGTCCCCCTTCAGCCATCTATCCTTTGTTTCCTCACCCCACTTTTGCATTATTCTTCCAGTAAATTTTATTCTATGAGGTATATACTGTGGGCATTCCAAGAGAAAATGTTCCAGGGTCTCCACTACTCCAGAGTGGCACATTTGGCATCCCTTTTCTTCATCTCTCCCAATTTTTCCCCGAAGCTCCAGTGATCTTGATCTCAGTTTGAACAGCAGTGACCCTCCAAAGGTGCCATCTAGGTACTTCTCAAAAGCTGGCTTTTCTTTATATTGTAACCCCTGCAGTGATCTTTTCACGCTAACCCCTGCTCGCCAGTTTCGATTGCAATCTTCCATGACTCTCTCTTTGACAAACCTTTTGCCTTCTTTCATTCCTACTTCTATGTTTGTGACCTCTATAGAGTAATTGTCCATTAGTTCCCTCACATGTTTTGACCACCCCGTATCTATATTAGAATTCCAAATGGTATCGAGCATCAATTTGCACCACCGGTTGTCAGGCAGGTTTCTCAAGTAGTTAAAGTAACACAGTTTTCCCAAATCTACCCTGTCCTTGATTTTCATCCACCCAAGCTCCCCCCTTACTGCTTCCAAAGCTGCAGCATTACTCGACCCTGTTATCCATCTGCCGGCATCATTCTGAGTACTTTCCAACTTCTTAATAACGGTTTGGTTTAATGGAATCACGTCCGTGCCATACGTTATACTTGGTAAATCCACCCTCTCCCACAGTGTTTTCCCCACAAAGACCTTGTTGAAACTATTTTTCCCTAAAAGTTTTAGTTGGTTCAGAATTCTTTTCCCCTTCAGAATCAGTTTGGCTGAGTAATTTCTGTACACCCCTCTTCCCGTTATATTTATGCTTACCCCTAGATACTCATACTCTCCCGTTTCTCCTACAGTGATTTGTTTACTTTCCCCTTCGGGGATTGAGAACTCCCCCACTCTCCATCTCTTCGTCATATCTACCTTGCGTCCAACGGGTATTACCTTGCTTTTATTTTCATTTAGTTCGAGCCGCCAAGTGTTCCCATATCTACCAACAATTTCCAGCAATTTCTCTAGCCCCTGTTCAGTTCTAGACATTAACACCATGTCGTCCGCAAAGAATAAGCCTGGTATCTTTATGTCTCCAACATTTACCCCCTCCGCACTCTGAATTAGTTCGTCCCCTAAATCTTTAACACACAATGCAAACAAAATCGGTGAAAAGATACACCCCTGCTTGAGGCCTATATCCATAGGGACTCGTTTTGTAGTGATACTCCCTAGACTGAGTTGGCTTTTGCACATCTGTATACAGTGCTTTCATGATTCCCACAAAGTCACCCCCCAGTCCGATGCCCTCGAGCTTTCGCCACATACCTTCCCTCCACACTCGGTCGTACGCTTTTTTCACATCTAGAAATGCCAGAAACATCTTTTTCTTTTCAGCCTTTGTTGATTCTATCAGTTGGGTGAGTGTAAATAGGTGATCAGTGACTCTTCGACCTTTCCTGAAACCATTTTGAATTTCTCCTAAAAAACCTTTCTCTTCAATAACTTCCTCAAGTCTACCGTATATGACCTTACAGAATACTTTTCCGATGTTACTACTAACTGATATCCCCCTATAGTTATCTAGAACTTCCTTATCCCCCTTTTTGTGTATGAACGAAACCTTACTTTCCCTCCACTCTCTGGGGACCTTTTGCTTTCGCAGAGCCAGGTTGAAAAGGTTTGTCAGGACTTCAATAAGTGCCTCCCCTCCATTTTTGAGGAATTCGTTCGGAATTTCATCAGTCCCTCCCGCTTTACCATTTTTTAATTTCGAGACCACGTTCCGCACTTCTTCTGTCGTTATTTCGCTACATACACGATTGGATAGGTTCTCCTCCACCAGTGTATTTCTTTTTGGTGGGGACCCACTGCCCCATCGCCTATCGTTTATCTTTTCCCAGTGCTTGACTAACTCTGAAGCGATACGGCCTTTATCTCCTGTACTTTCCCCATCCACTTTGATACTCTGCACACTACTTTTCCCCCGTTTATTTACCCAGTTCCAAAATACGTTTGAGCTCGAAACCCCCCGTTTTCTTTATTGTTCTGGCAAGACTGCAATTGCGCTCCTTCCTATTATTATTCTTATTAAACAACAACTGCGAATCTATGAACAATATAATCAAACCTGAGAATGACTGGAAGGTTCTAAAATTGCCGGACGTGATTGATAGACTGTATGATATTACAATGGACCAACATAGGGACAGACGACTGAGACGTTACTTAATTATGTTCAAGACACGTCGGCAACTCGAATTTGAACAGTCGGACGCCTGACTATTCCTAAAACAGCAGCCATAGCCAAGAAGCCAGGACAAAAAACCGGTGAAAATATCAAAAACCCATACCACAGGCTCCAAGAAAATAAAGGTGGTGTAACCAGTGCAAAAAGCCCCCCACCCCCACCCACCCCCCCCCCCCCCCCAAGAAAAAAAAAAGGAGCATAAACAATAAATCTGCCGCACAAAAAAACCTGCAAAAAGAAATCGTAACGTCCAAATGATGTTACAGAGGACAGCAGCCAAAGAGCACTGCCCGCGGTAGCGAAAAGTTGCACCGCAGAGGTAGCAAACAATATGCACCGCATAGCAGGAGATGTTCGACACACACTGGTGACAGTAGCCAAAAGGCACGGCTATGTCAAAAAAGACAAAGAAGCCGAAATCTGCACAGCAGCGGTAGCAAAAATATGCACCGCATAACAGATGTTCGAAACACACTGCTGACAGTAGCCAAAAGGCACTGCTATGTCAAAGAGACAAAGAAGCTGAAATCTGTACGGCAGTGGTAGCAGGAATATGCACCGCATAGCAAAAGACAAGCAGAATAAAACTTCCAAAAATGCTTGTACACCAACTGGAAAAGCAATGCTTTGAAAAGAAATCAGAATAAATCTGCCAAAAATGCAAATAGAAAAAATGAATAAAAAAAAACAAACTCTAAATCCGCTTGATTCTGTTAAGTCTGCCGGTCCCAAGCCCGGGCAAAGGATGAGAGGAGTTTATGGTATATTTGCGAAAAAAACTCCTAAAAAAAACCATGCACTAATCTACTAAATACCGAGCAGCGATTGTGAGTTAATTAGATTTCTGTGCTCAACCGACTAAATAACGGGCTGAAGTTTTCGTCGGACGCGTTATACTGTAATGCTTATAAATCATCCAATTTTACCCCAACTTGCCCCAAATTGATACAGTACATTTAAATGACTCCCATATAATAATAATAATAACTCTTTGGACAGCCGCTGATTTGTCGCGGTCCTCATAAGAGAAGGCCATCATTCCCCCTGCACCCCACCCCCTCTTCCCCTCCTCTCCTCCCAGCATTCAGATATAAACTGCTTAATAGTGTCCCCTCACTTCCTCTTTTTCAATTTCTTCAATAAGCATTCCTACCCTCTCCCTCGTGTCCCCCTTCAGCCATCTATCCTTTGTTTCTTCACCCCACTTCTGCATTATTCTTCCAGTAAATTTTATTCTATGAGGTATATACTGTGGGCATTCCAAGAGAAAATGTTCCAGGGTCTCCACTACTCCAGAGTGGCACATTTGGCATCCCTTTTCCCCATCTCTCCCAATTTTTCCCCGAAGCTCCAGTGATCTTGATCTCAGTTTGAACAGCAGTGACCCTCCAAAGGTGCCATCTAGGTACTTCTCAAAAGCTGGCTTTTCTTTATATTGTAACCCCTGCAGTGATCTTTTCACGCTAACCCCTGCTCGCCAGTTTCGATTGCAATCTTCCATGACTCTCTCTTTGACAAACCTTTTGCCTTCTTTCATTCCTACTTCTATGTTTGTGACCTCTATAGAGTAATTGTCCATTAGTTCCCTCACATGTTTTGACCACCCCGTTTCTATATTAGAATTCCAAATGGTATCGAGCATCAATTTGCACCACCGGTTGTCAGGCAGGTTTCTCAAGTAGTTAAAGTAACACAGTTTTCCCAAATCTACCCTGTCCTTGATTTTCATCCACCCAAGCTCCCCCCTTACTGCTTCCAAAGCTGCAGCATTACTCGACCCTGTTATCCATCTGCCGGCATCATTTTGAGTATTTTCCAACTTCTTAGTAACGGTTTGGTTTAATAGAATCACGTCCGTGCCATACGTTATACTTGGTAAACCCACCCTCTCCCACAGTGTTTTCCCCACAAAGACCTTGTTGAAACTATTTTTCCCTAAAAGTTTTAGTTGGTTCAGAATTCTTTTCCCCTTCAGAATCAGTTTGGCTGAGTAATTTCTGTACACCCCTCTTCCCGTTATATTTATGCTTACCCCTAGATACTCATACTCTCCCGTTTCTCCTACAGTGATTTGTTTGCTTTCCCCTTCGGGGATTGAGAACTCCCCCACTCTCCATCTCTTCGTCATATCTACCTTGCGTCCAACGGGTATTACCTTGCTTTTATTTTCATTTAGTTCGAGCCGCCAAGTGTTCCCATATCTACCAACAATTTCCAGCAGTTTCTCTAGCCCCTGTTCAGTTCTAGACATTAACACCATGTCGTCCGCAAAGAATAAGCCCGGTATCTTTATGTCTCCAACATTTACCCCCTCCGCACTCTGAATTAGTTCGTCCCCTAAATCTTTAACATACAATGCAAACAAAATCGGTGAAAAGATACACCCCTGCTTGAGGCCTATATCCATAGGGACTCGTTTTGTAGTGATACTCCCTAGACTGAGTTGGCTTTGCACATCTGTATACAGTGCTTTCATGATTCCCACAAAGTCACCCCCCAGTCCGATGCCCTCGAGCTTTCGCCACATACCTTCCCTCCACACTCGGTCGTACGCTTTTTTCACATCTAGAAATGCCAGAAACATCTTTTTCTTTTCAGCCTTTGTTGATTCTATCAGTTGGGTGAGTGTAAATAGGTGATCAGTGACTCTTCGTCCTTTCCTGAAACCATTTTGAATTTCTCCTAAAAAACCTTTCTCTTCTATAACTTCCTCTAGTCTACCATATATGACCTTACAGAATACTTTTCCGATGTTACTACTAACTGATATCCCCCTATAGTTATCTAGAACTTCCTTATCCCCCTTTTTGTGTATGAACGACACCTTACTTTCCCTCCACTCTCTGGGGACCTCTTGCTTTCGCAGAGCCAGGTTGAAAAGGTTTGTCAGGACTTCAATAAGTGCCTCCCCTCCATTTTTGAGGAATTCGTTCGGAATTTCATCAGTCCCTCCCGCTTTACCATTTTTTAATTTCGAGACCACGTTCCGCACTTCTTCTGCCGTTATTTCGCTACATACACGATTGGATAGGTTCTCCTCCACCAGTGTATTTCTTTTTGGTGGGGACCCACTGCCCCATCGCCTATCGTTTATCTTTTCCCAGTGCTTGACTAACTCTGAAGCGATACGGCCTTTATCTTCTGTACTTTCCCCATCCACTTTGATACTCTGCACACTACTTTTCCCCCGTTTATTTACCCAGTTCCAAAATACGTTTGAGCTCGAACCCCCCGTTTTCTTTATTGTTCTGGCAAGACTGCAATTGCGCTCCTTCCTATTATTATCCTTTATCTCATTCACCTTTTTCCGTGCCAGTTCATATTCTCCTTTCATTAGTCTCGTGTCATTGTTATCCACCCCTTTAAGCTTCCTACTTCTTCTGTAAGCAGCGCATTTTACCTTCCTTTCTTTTATAGCCCTTTTCAGTCCCTCGTTAACCCTGTATCCAAGCTCTCTCGTTGGGACCCTCACCCTTCCTATACACTCCTTCCCTGCCTCTGTTAGGCTATTTACTATGCCATCTGAAATACTCTGGACATTTGCATCCCTAGGTATACATTCAAGATTTGGTTTTAGTTTTTCCCGAAACTGCTTCCAGTCGGCTCCTTGTTTTAGTCCCCAAACTTCCTTGAAGGTATTTCTGTCTCTATTCGTCTTTTTGCCCATAATCTTAACTGTTATCAGGTTGTGATCACTACCCAAGTCATTTTTTCCCTCGTCATCTATTTCTACATCTATAATCTCCCTCCATACGCTAATGTCAGTGAGTATATAATCAATTATTGTTTTCTTATCGTTCCTCTCCCAGGTCCATTTACCCTTACATTTCGCATCCCTGTTCAGGATCTTTAAACCAAGCTCTTTTGATAGGTCCAACATCTTCCTCCCATTCGTGTTAATTTTCCTATCACCTCCCTGTATGCCCTCCTCCTTATCCCCGATGTGCCCATTGAAGTCCCCCATTAGGACAATACTGAACCCTCTGCTCCCAAGCTCTGTGATATTCGATCTAAGAGTTGTATATATTGAATCATTCCACTCGGGCTTACTTCCCTCCACTGCTAAGTATACAACACCAACGGCAACACTCCTGCTTCCTAACTTGATTTTTGCCCAGACTATTTCGTTGGATACTGGAATCTGAGTCCTTGCTTCTGTGAGATCTGTAATCAATGAGGGCTGTAATTCCTCTTTAGCGTAGATGCCAACACCCCCACCCCGTTTCTGACCCTCAGTTCGCCCAGCTCCTATCCACACGCAACCCTTCATCTGATCAACCCGCTCATCCCGTCGTATCCACGTCTCACTTAGACCCATTATATCGAAGTCTCCTTCGTCCATCATTGTTGATATTTCGCTTACTTTCTTGTGCAGACCCTGGATGTTGCAGTACCCAAACTTAATGAATCTTTGTTTTTTTGTCATCACTGGCACATTATTATAACCCTGGTATGTCCCTGTATTGTGCATGTTTGTTGTTCTTCCTATGTTCCCAGCATTTGTGCCACTCTGGGTTACCGGCTGTGGTCCCCTACTCCCCTTTTCTCCAAAAAAGGCCCAGCCACCTGTAAGATTTTTTGGCCCAACAGGTCTGTACCCATCCTACTTAAATGCAATCCGTCTCGCCCATACAACTCTCCTTGTCCCCAGAATGAATCCCAGTGGTCAATGAAATGTACTCCCAAGTCTTTGCAGTGCTCTCCCAGCTCCTCGTTTAGTGCCATAATCCGCGAGTTCCTCTCATTCCCACCACCCATAACGGGGAGCACCCCTGAAACGATGATCCGAGCATTCCTGCTAAGTAGCTTACTAATTAGGTCCTTGTATGTGTCCACCAAACGAACTGATTTCCTCTCCCTGATGTTATTGGACCCCACATGTAATACCACTACCGGATCAGGCCCCGAACGGTTCGTCGTGTTGCCTTTTGTCGCGTGTTTACAGTTTTCCCTGTCCGATCGCGTAATTTTGTCTTGATGATGGCGAGCAAGTCTGTTCAGACGGAGGTAAGTATGGAGGTAAATACGTGTAATATCGCGGTCCAGGTCAACGGTGCCAACGGGGTAAGTATTGGGGTGCAGACAGAGGTCACTGGGGGTGTCGGTCAGAGCCGGGTTGGAGGGGCCACCGATGGCGATATTGGGCTTGAAGTTTGTAAACAGTGTTCTATGATGTATAGGGACTGTCGTTCGATGGGATATGGAGAGGTATGTGCAAACTGTCAGGAAATCCTCCGCCTACTTGAGACAATTGTTAAGTTTGAGGGGGAGATTGCTGAGCTGAAGGGAAAACTTGGTAGGGCGGGGCTGTCTGGAGTTACGCCTGTGAAAGTGGCTTTCCGAGAAGGATGGAAGGTTGTCGGTGGTTCCAAGAGGAAACATGGGGGTAGAACCTTTGATGTGAATGAGGTAGGTGATGAGGTGGGGGCTGCTAGAAAAGTACGTAGGACAGATGAGGGGGCCCAGGCCGGAGCAATGCTGTAAAGCGTTTGGCGTGGACTATCAAAAGTGGTAGGAAAGGGGGGCCAGAGAAGCAGGTAGATAGGGGTGTAAAGTCCAAAGGCAGTGGGGAGTGCAGCACCAGAAACAGATTTGATGTGCTCGATTCGGAAGAGACAGAGGAGGTGATGGAGGTAGTTGCAACAGATAGTAGCTTGGGGTCTAGGCCAGGAAAAAGGAGGAGGGATCCGGGAGAAGACCATGGGAGTAGTCCAGGTAGTTCAGGGCCTGGAAAGAGACGGAGGGACAAGGATAGGAGTAATCCTAGGTCAACGATACCGATACCAATATTGATTCCGAGTGGGGCTGTTGGAGAGGAAGAGGATGCTGTAAACAATAGGAGACTAGAGGAGATAAATAGGGCGAGGGCCAAAAGTAAGTTGGTGGTTGCGGGAAGTAGCATAGTTCGGGGGATCGACAAGGTTGTCTGTGGTCCGGACAGTAAAAATAGAACAGTTCTGTGCTTTCCGGGGGCTAAAGTGGAGGACCTGAGGGATAGAGTGGACGGTATTGTAGCTGGGTCGGGGCCTGATCCGGTAGTGGTATTACATGTGGGGTCCAATAACATCAGGGAGAGGAAATCAGTTCGTTTGGTGGACACATACAAGGACCTAATTAGTAAGCTACTTAGCAGGAATGCTCGGATCATCGTTTCAGGGGTGCTCCCCGTTATGGGTGGTGGGAATGAGAGGAACTCGCGGATTATGGCACTAAACGAGGAGCTGGAAGAGCACTGCAAAGACTTGGGAATACATTTCATTGACCACTGGGATTCATTCTGGGGACAAGGAGAGTTGTATGGGCGAGACGGATTGCATTTAAGTAGGATGGGTACAGACCTGTTGGGCCAAAACATTTTACAGGTGGCTGGGCCTTTTTTGGAGAAAAGGGGGGTAGGGGACCACAGCCGATAACCCTGAGGGGCTCAAATGCTGGGAACATAGGAAGAACAACAAACATGCACAACACAGGGACATACCAGGGTTATAATAATGTGCCAGTGATGACAAAAAAACAAAGATTCATTAAGTTTGGGTACTGCAACATCCAGGGTCTGCACAAGAAAGTAAGCGAAATATCAACAATGATGGACGAAGGAGGCTTCGATATAATGGGTCTAAGTGAGACGTGGATACGACGGGATGAGCGGGTTGATCAGATGAAGGGTTGCGTGTGGATAGGAGCTGGGCGAACTGAGGGTCAGAAACGGGGTGGGGGTGTTGGCATCTACGCTAAAGAGGAATTACAGCCCTCATTGATTACAGATCTCACAGAAGCAAGGACTCAGATTCCAGTATCCAACGAAATAGTCTGGGCAAAAATCAAGTTAGGAAGCAGGAGTGTTGCCGTTGGTGTTGTATACTTAGCAGTGGAGGGAAGTAAGCCCGAGTGGAATGATTCAATATATACAACTCTTAGATGGAACATCACAGAGCTTGAAAGCAGAGGGTTCAGTATTGTCCTAATGGGGGACTTCAATGGGCACATCGGGGATAAGGAGGAGGGCATACAGGGAGGTGATAGGAAAATTAACACGAATGGGAGGAAGATGTTGGACCTATCAAAAGAGCTTGGTTTAAAGATCCTGAACAGGGATGCGAAATGTAAGGGTAAATGGTCCTGGGAGAGGAACGATAAGAAAACAATAATTGATTATATACTCACTGACATTAGCGTATGGAGGGAGGTTATAGATGTAGAAATAGATGACGAGGGAAAAAATGACTTGGGTAGTGATCACAACCTGATAACAGTTAAGATTATGGGCAAAAAGACAAATAGAGACAGAAATACCTTCAAGGAAGTTTGGGGACTAAAACAAGGAGCCGACTGGAAGCAGTTTCGGGAAAAACTAAAACCAAATCTTGAATGTATACCTAGGGATGCAAATGTCCAGAGTATTTCAGATGGCATAGTAAATAGCCTAACAGAGGCAGGGAAGGATTGTATAGGAAGGGTGAGGGTCCCAACGAGAGAGCTTGGATACAGGGTTAACGAGGGACTGAAAAAGGCTATAAAAGAAAGGAAGGTAAAATGTGCTGCTTACAGAAGAAGTAGGAAGCTTAAAGGGGTGGATAACAATGACACGAGACTAATGAAAGGAGAATATGAACTGGCACGGAAAAAGGTGAATGAGATAAAGAATAATAATAGGAAGGAGCGCAATTGTAGTCTTGCCAGAACAATAAAGAAAACGGGGGGTTCGAGCTCAAACGTATTTTGGAACTGGGTAAATAAACGGGGGAAAAGTAGTGTGCAGAGTATCAAAGTGGATGGGGAAAGTACAGAAGATAAAGGCCGTATCGCTTCAGAGTTAGTCAAGCACTGGGAAAAGATAAACGATAGGCGATGGGGCAGTGGGTCCCCACCAAAAAGAAATACACTGGTGGAGGAGAACCTATCCAATCGTGTATGTAGCGAAATAACGGCAGAAGAAGTGCGGAACGTGGTCTCTAAATTAAAAAATGGTAAAGCGGGAGGGACTGATGAAATTCCGAACGAATTCCTCAAAAATGGAGGGGAGGCACTTATTGAAGTCCTGACAAACCTTTTCAACCTGGCTCTGCGAAAGCAAGAGGTCCCCAGAGAGTGGAGGGAAAGTAAGGTGTCGTTCATACACAAAAAGGGGGATAAGGAAGTTCTAGATAACTATAGGGGGATATCAGTTAGTAGTAACATCGGAAAAGTATTCTGTAAGGTCATATACGGTAGACTAGAGGAAGTTATTGAAGAGAAAGGTTTTTTAGGAGAAATTCAAAATGGTTTCAGGAAAGGACGAAGAGTCACTGATCACCTATTTACACTCACCCAACTGACAGAATCAACAAAGGCTGAAAAGAAAAAGATGTTTCTGGCATTTCTAGATGTGAAAAAAGCGTACGACTGAGTGTGGAGGGAAGGTATGTGGCGAAAGCTCGAGGGCATCGGACTGGGGGGTGACTTTGTGGGAATCATGAAAGCACTGTATACAGATGTGCAAAGCCAACTCAGTCTAGGGAGTATCACTTCAAAACGAGTCCCTATGGATATAGGCCTCAAGCAGGGGTGTATCTTTTCACCGATTTTGTTTGCATTGTATGTTAAAGATTTAGGGGACGAACTAATTCAGAGTGCGGAGGGGGTAAATGTTGGAGACATAAAGATACCAGGCTTATTCTTTGCGGACGACATGGTGTTAATGTCTAGAACTGAACAGGGGCTAGAGAAATTGCTGGAAATTGTTGGTAGATATGGGAACACTTGGCGGCTCGAACTAAATGAAAATAAAAGCAAGGTAATACCCGTTGGACGCAAGGTAGACATGACGAAGAGATGGAGAGTGGGGGAGTTCTCAATCCCCGAAGGGGAAAGCAAACAAATCACTGTAGGAGAAACGGGAGAGTATGAGTATCTAGGGATAAGCATAAATATAACGGGAAGAGGGTTGTACAGAAATTACTCAGCCAAACTGATTCTGAAGGGGAAAAGAATTCTGAACCAACTAAAACTTTTAGGGAAAAATAGTTTCAACAAGGTCTTTGTGGGAAAACACTGTGGGGGAGGGTGGGTTTACCAAGTATAACGTATGGCACGGACGTGATTCCATTAAACCAAACCGTTATTAAGAAGTTGGAAAGTACTCAGAATGATGCCGGCAGATGGATAACAGGGTCGAGTAATGCTGCAGCTTTGGAAGCAGTAAGGGGGGAGCTTGGGTGGATGAAAATCAAGGACAGGGTGGAGTTGGGAAAACTGTGTTACTTTAACTACTTGAGAAACCTGTCTGACAACCGGTGGTGCAAATTGATGCTCGATACCATTTGGAAT
Source organism: Pictodentalium vernedei (assembly GCA_031216915.1). Lineage (NCBI taxonomy): Eukaryota > Metazoa > Mollusca > Scaphopoda > Dentaliida > Dentaliidae > Pictodentalium > Pictodentalium vernedei. The sequence continues at coordinate 491,404,944 of CM062297.1, read as the reverse complement.
TCTAATATAGAAACGGGGTGGTCAAAACATGTGAGGGAACTAATGGACAATTACTCTATAGAGGTCACAAACATAGAAGTAGGAATGAAAGAAGGCAAAAGGTTTGTCAAAGAGAGAGTCATGGAAGATTGCAATCGAAACTGGCGAGCAGGGGTTAGCGTGAAAAGATCACTGCAGGGGTTACAATATAAAGAAAAGCCAGCTTTTGAGAAGTACCTAGATGGCACCTTTGGAGGGTCACTGCTGTTCAAACTGAGATCAAGATCACTGGAGCTTCGGGGAAAAATTGGGAGAGATGGGGAAAAGGGATGCCAAATGTGCCACTCTGGAGTAGTGGAGACCCTGGAACATTTTCTCTTGGAATGCCCACAGTATATACCTCATAGAATAAAATTTACTGGAAGAATAATGCAGAAGTGGGGTGAAGAAACAAAGGATAGATGGCTGAAGGGGGACACGAGGGAGAGGGTAGGAATGCTTATTGAAGAAATTGAAAAAGAGGAAGTGAGGGACACTATTAAGCAGTTTATATCTGAATGCTGGGAGGAGAGGAGGGGAAGAGGGGGTGGGGTGCAGGGGGAATGATGGCCTTCTCTTATGAGGACCGCGACAAATCAGTATTTATGTGCGTGGCATCTACAACTTCCATTTGTATGTTCACTGCCTTCTTCTGTTGGTGGCCATACGAACCTGACTACCAGGCGGTATCCTTCGATAAATAATCCCTCCAAGGCTACATTAATAATAATAACTCTTTGGCCAGCCGCTGATTTGTCGCGGTCCTCATAAGAGAAGGCCATCATTCCCCCTGCACCCCACCCCCTCTTCCCCTCCTCTCCTCCCAGCATTCAGATATAAACTGCTTAATAATGTCCCTCACTTCCTCTTTTTCAATTTCTTCAATAAGCATTCCTACCCTCTCCCTCGTGTCCCCCTTCAGCCATCTATCCTTTGTTTCTTCACCCCACTTCTGCATTATTCTTCCAGTAAATTTTATTCTATGAGGTATATACTGTGGGCATTCCAAGAGAAAATGTTCCAGGGTCTCCACTACTCCAGAGTGGCACATTTGGCATCCCTTTTCCCCATCTCTTCCAATTTTTCCCCGAAGCTCCAGTGATCTTGATCTCAGTTTGAACAGCAGTGACCCTCCAAAGGTGCCATCTAGGTACTTCTCAAAAGCTGGCTTTTCTTTATATTGTAACCCCTGCAGTGATCTTTTCACGCTAACTCCTGCTCGCCAGTTTCGATTGCAATCTTCCATGACTCTCTTTTTGACAAACCTTTTGCCTTCTTTCATTCCTACTTCTATGTTTGTGACCTCTATAGAGTAATTGTCCATTAGTTCCCTCACATGTTTTGACCACCCCGTTTCTATATTAGAATTCCAAATGGTATCGAGCATCAATTTGCACCACCGGTTGTCAGACAGGTTTCTCAAGTAGTTAAAGTAACACAGTTTTCCCAACTCTACCCTGTCCTTGATTTTCATCCACCCAAGCTCCCCCCTTACTGCTTCCAAAGCTGCAGCATTACTCGACCCTGTTATCCATCTGCCGGCATCATTCTGAGTACTTTCCAACTTCTTAATAACGGTTTGGTTTAATGGAATCACGTCCGTGCCATACGTTATACTTGGTAAACCCACCCTCTCCCACAGTGTTTTCCCCACAAAGACCTTGTTGAAAATATTTTTCCCTAAAAGTTTTAGTTGGTTCAGAATTCTTTTCCCCTTCAGAATCAGTATGGCTGAGTAATTTCTGTACACCCCTCTTCCCGTTATATTTATGCTTACCCCTAGATACTCATAATCTCCCGTTTCTCCTACAGTGATTTGTTTGCTTTCCCCTTCGGGGATTGAGAACTCCCCCACTCTCCATCTCTTCGTCATATCTACCTTGCGTCCAACGAGTATTACCTTGCTTTTATTTTCATTTAGTTCGAGCCGCCAAGTGTTCCCATATCTACCAACAATTTCCAGCAATTTCTCTAGCCCCTGTTCAGTTCTAGACATTAACACCATGTCGTCCGCAAAGAATAAGCCTGGTATCTTTATGTCTCCAACATTTACCCCCTCCGCACTCTGAATTAATTCGTCCCCTAAATCTTTAACATACAATGCAAACAAAATCGGTGAAAAGATACACCCCTGCTTGAGGCCTATATCCATAGGGACTCGTTTTGTAGTGATACTCCCTAGACTGAGTTGGCTTTGCACATGTGTATACAGTGCTTTCATGATTCCCACAAAGTCACCCCCCCCCCCCCCCCCCCCCAGTCCGATGCCCTCGAGCTTTCGCCACATACCTTCCCTCCACACTCGGTCGTACGCTTTTTTTCACATCTAGAAATGCCAGAAACATCTTTTTCTTTTCAGCCTTTGTTGATTCTATCAGTTGGGTGAGTGTAAATAGGTGATCAGTGACTCTTCGTCCTTTCCTGAAACCATTTTGAATTTCTCCTAAAAAACCTTTCTCTTCAATAACTTCCTCTAGTCTACCGTATATGACCTTACAGAATACTTTTTCCGATGTTACTACTAACTGATATCCCCCTATAGTTATCTAGAACTTCCTTATCCCCCTTTTTGTGTATGAACGACACCTTACTTTCCCTCCACTCTCTGGGGACCTCTTGCTTTCGCAGAGCCAGGTTGAAAAGGTTTGTCAGGACTTCAATAAGTGCCTCCCCTCCATTTTTGAGGAATTCGTTCGGAATTTCATCAGTCCCTCCCGCTTTACCATTTTTTAATTTAGAGACCACGTTCCGCACTTCTTCTGCCGTTATTTCGCTACATACACGATTGGATAGGTTCTCCTCCACCAGTGTATTTCTTTTTGGTGGGGACCCACTGCCCCATCGCCTATCGTTTATCTTTTCCCAGTGCTTGACTAACTCTGAAGCGATACGGCCTTTATCTTCTGTACTTTCCCCATCCACTTTGATACTCTGCACACTACTTTTCCCCCTTTTATTTACCCAGTTCCAAAATACGTTTGAGCTCGAACCCCGCGTTTTCTTTATTGTTCTGGTAAGACTGCAATTGAGCTCCTTCCTATTATTATTCTTTATCTCATTCACCTTTTTCCGTGCCAGTTCATATTCTCCTTTCATTAGTCTCGTGTCATTGTTATCCACCCGTTTAAGCTTCCTACTTCTTCTGTAAGCAGCGCATTTTACCTTCCTTTCTTTTATAACCTTTTTCAGTCCCTCGTTAACCCTGTATCCAAGCTCTCTCGTTGGGACCCTCACCCTTCCTATACAATCCTTCCCTGCCTTGTCGATCCCCCGAACTATGCTACTTCCCGCAACCACCAACTTACTTTTGGCCCTCGCCCTATTTATCTCCTCTAGTCTCCTATTGTTTACAGCGTCCTCTTCCTCTCCAACAGCCCCACTCGGAATCAATATCGGTATCGGTATCTTTGACCTAGGATTACTCCTATCCTTGTCCCTCCGTCTCTTTCCAGGCCCTGAACTACCTGGACTACTCCCCTGGTCTTCTCCCGGATCCCTCCTCCTTTTTCCTGGCCTAGACCCCAAGCTACTATCTGTTGCAACTACCTCCATCTCCTCCTCTGACTCTTCCGAATCGAGCACATCAAATCTGTTTCTGGTGCTGCACTCCCCACTGCCTTTGGACTTTACACCCCTATCTACCTGCTTCTCTGGCCCCCCTTTCCTACCACTTTTGATAGTCCACGCCAAACGCTTTACAGCATTGCTCCGGCCTGGGCCCCCCTCATCTGTCCTACGTATTTTTCTAGCAGCCCCACCTCATCACCTACCTCATTCACATCAAAGGTTCTACCCCCATGTTTCCTCTTGGAACCACCGACAACCACCCATCCTTCTCGGAAAGCTACTTTCACAGGCGTAACTCCAGACAGCCCCGCCCTACCAAGTTTTCCCTTCAGCTCAGCAATCTCCCCCTCAAACTTAACAATTGTCTCAAGTAGGCGGAGGATTTCCTGACAGTTTGCACATACCTCTCCATATCCCATCGAACGACAGTCCCCATACATCATAGAACACTGTTTACAAACTTCAAGCCCAATATCGCCATCGGTGACCCCACCAACCCGGCTCTGACCGACACCCCCAGTGACCTCTGTCTGCACACCAATACTTACCCCGTTGGCACCGTTGACCTGGACCGCGATATTACACGTATTTACCTCCATACTTACCTCCGTCTGAACAGACTTGCTCGCCATCATCAAGACAAAATTCGTGTGTTTACAGTTTTCCCTGTCCGATCATCAAGACTGATCGGACAGGGAAAACTGTAAACACACGACAAAAGGCAACACGACGAACCGTTCGACAACTTAGCGCTCACAGTTTTATTTAAGACCTCCTAACTTTGTCCCAGTTACTATACTAAACTAACTCCCCACAAAGTTGAATAAAATAACCTGAAAATGAAATATATATGATCAGTAAACAATAAAAATACTTAATTTCGATTCGTAGCCAAGGAGACTTCTTCTCTATACTTGCCATGTCAAAAGTATCCAGCAACATCCCCGCGGGAACCCCGGGAAGTGAAGCAATGCCCGTTCACTGCGGAAAACAGGATGTTACTGGTAAAATAGGACCCAGTCACCACTGCTTGGGAGTGCAAACCCTCTCTAAAATGGGCAACATGGCTTATTAACGCTCACCCCTGGTCTTGGTTGATACTCATGTTGTTGTCATAATTAACCATTGTGCAAAAGTATATGACCTTTAACACCAATAAATAAATAAATAAGTATCCAGCAATAGTCAGATGGGGTTATAGGTTATCCTTCATTGGGGTCTGAACTTGGGCAATTGTTGCGAAAAAAACCCAGGACATTATTCCGTGGACTGTGGAGGACGGACATCGGAAGTTTATCAGTCTTTCTATTTTAAAATGAGAGGCGTGCTGTATACAGCTCCCAACCATTTGAAGTGGAGCGCGGCATTGTTAAGTCCCAGCATCTGGAAAATGTTTCCAAGGAAAATATCAACGAACATCTGTACACTTTTCACTCCACCGAGGCACAATTAGTAGGGATTGCAAAAATATTACCTGATTTTTCGAATCAGCGTTTCGCAGCATATTCAAATTTATTTTAGTTCGGTACAATACATGAAATGCAACTTAATGGAGCAATCGTAAGTCAATCAGATGGTTGGTTTAAACAATATTTTATTCTTTAAAAATGTCATATATAACAAAATGTTTACAAGCAGTAAAGAAGTTGGATGAGATATCTTATATAACATTTGTTCAACAATGTAGAGTAGCAGAATAACAGAGGGATTTGACAAAAAGCTGAAAGAATCAGATGGTTCTCCACGGAATGCATGAGCGAAAAGACGAGTAGCATTATTGGCCTTAGAAGCTTGTCAAATTATATTGTTATTTTAATTTTCCCCCAATTCTTAAAAAAAATCAACAAACCCATATTATGTGACCCATCATTGGAACAAGCTCGACGAGCTCTTCCCAATGAGGATCACATGTTATGGTTTTGTTGAATTTTTCAACTGCACAATTTATATATTATGTCACGGATGTTATGTGTCTACAATTTACATTGGACATATTTTGTATGCTGAAATGTCAGAAAATAGCAAATAAATTTTATTTTGAGGCCCGGCCCTGCATGCATCATTATGCCTGTTTTACTCATCGTAACAGCCCATCTCCGATAACACCCATAAATGAAATTAAAAATTATTAGTAGGACTGGAACGCAATCGATTGTATCATGCACGGGGGAGCTCATTGAGTCCCGTCGTGCATGATACGGCCGACCGAAGTTCTTGACCACAAGGCAATACTGCCCGAACCCACACACCGAACACATAAAATATCATAGCCCGATATATTAGACGACTAGAGTTTACATACCTTCTCCGGCAAACCTCATTCGTGTGGCCTCTCCAGCCTTCCCCACTGAAAATTAAGAACCTTTTCGTCCAAGGCAGGGGGGTTTTGTCAACAGTACGGTCACATAACCTCAAGAGGTTGTAGGAGGGTACTATTGACAAAACTCCATGGTACCCTTTAATTTCGAACTTCGCATGCAATGAACAATCGACATACAGCGCTGGAGAGGTTACACGTATAGCACATGTATATATACGGACTGCCCGGACATGTAATGTAATGTATTAAAATTTCTCTGTGTTAACACTTGCTTTACGCCATGTAAATGGTTAAAAGTGAATAAATGAAATCTGAAATCTGAAGCCAATTCGTCAGGTAAAGTTAATCGCTCTCTAGGTGGAACTGGGGCGCACTGTTGTCTGCTCGCAAAAAGTAACAATTGTAAGTGCGATGGCTTGCAAGAGCGACAGCTCGTCTCAAAAGCGAGACTGATCGCCATTGGAAAAAGTTGGTGGTGGTTGAGTCCCTGGGTGATAGGGTGTGTTAGCCTCTCGTCACTTGCAGACGATGGTTTCATTTACTTGTTAGAATGTATTCATGAAGATTTTTGAAGACAGGAATATTATTTTCGTTACTACAGTTAACACTTCTATTCAGTAAAATGTCAGTATTAACGAAATGAGGTGACTGTCCCATGGTAGCACTCATTTCTGCTTAGTAAATCGAGCACTGGAGGAGGTAATGTTTATCAGCTTCGACGCACCGCACCTGCAAGCTGCTCTAAGTAAGATATAGTTTTCGGAGAGGTGGTCATTGAGATTGCTGAATGATGGGCTAAGCCTGCTTTACGTGATTTGTCGGTGAAGAAAAATCACGTAAAGCAGGCTAAGCCCATCATTCAGCAATCTCAAATGAGCGTACAATAAGGGTATAATTAATTTTACAGACTGAGGTCTCGAAACCCATCGATTTTGTAATCTACATTGTTAGTAGTAAAAAGTTATGGATTAGTTAAATGTCACAAATCGACTTGTCGGTCAGCGATCCTTTCATTGGCCTTTAGTTTAAACAAACTTTAATTGAAACGAATATGTTACATGGTTACATCGTATGGAACACAAACACCTGGAAAAATAAAAATGATTTAAATTAATTGTGTACAGTGTAACAAGTACAAAGACGTAGACACAGATTGTAGGGATGGGATTCGACTCGACGGTGAGCTTGGAGCTTTTGATAGTCGTCCCCCTTATAAATGATGAAATTACACTAATTTGAGACTAGGGTAAATTTTGAACATTAGTAGTAGTGCTCGCACGTTTCATCCCCATAGTGATACGTGATGTGAGTTCGCATGCACTCCAAATTTTACGGACTCGGCTAGGAATCTCAATAACGGAATGCCTTATATGTATACAGGGGAAATCTGATTCAACCTTGATCAATGTTATAGTCGAGACTGAGATAGGTATATCTAGGAAGTAATGGATGAGATATGGGGCAGAAAAACAGAAGCCAATAGTACTGGTACAAGGCCGCAATGGAACAAGACTGTTGTAGAAGCTAATGATAGGACAGATAGGCCATAGACCTGTAATGGCCTTGGAGCTTTGGCGACAAGATGGAAGCGGTTGGTAAGACTACATTAGACCCATTGAGGGCTTTTACATAGCCTAATGCGACAAAAAAGGGATTCTCCAAAAGGTATCCTCGATAGGTATCCTCAGTAGGTATCCTCAAATAATACAATACCAGGCCATAGGTATCCTCAAATACTGAAATGAGGCTAAGAGTCGTAGTAAATTATACCTCATTGAGGGATTTTTAATGGTCCTCATAACCTCAAAATTCAATGAGGCTATGAGGGATAATAAATGAGGACTCATTGAGGGTTTTTACATAGCCCTCATGGCCTCATACGACAAAAAAGGGATTCTCCTAAAGGTATCCTCGATAGGTATCCTCGAATAATACAATACCAGGCCATAGGTATCCTCAAATACTGAAATGAGGCTAATAGTCGTAGTAAATTATACCTCATTGAGGGATGTTTAATGGTCCTCATAACCTCAAAATTCAATGAGGCTATGAGGGATAATAAATGAGGACTGCTTGAGGGTTTTTACATAGCCCTCATGGCCTCATACGACAAAAAAGGGATTCTCCTAAAGGTATCCTCGATAGGTATCCTCGAATAATACAATACCAGGCCATAGGTATCCTCAAATACTGAAATGAGGCTAATAGTCGTAGTAAATTATACCTCATTGAGGGATGTTTAATGGTCCTCATAACCTCAAAATTCAATGAGGCTATGAGGGATAATAAATGAGGACTCATTGAGGGCTTTTACATAGCCCTCGTGGCCTCATACGACAAAAAAGGGATTCCATAGCCACGGGTGTTTCCCAAAAATGGGATTCCATGGGATATGGCCATTGGATAAGAGGTGATGAGAATCGGATAGGACTTCGTTGTAATAAGGTGAGATAACTCTGCATACAGATTATGGGAAATCGAGCAATCTGATTGGTTAGTTATAATTTATATAAATGATCTAGATAAATGAAACAACAAGAGTATTTGGAACAGGGTCAGAACTAACAAGAATAGACCAGAAATTGCTAAATATAGCAATAATAAGGTAAACTGTTCCAGTTGATAGGCTCTTCTACCCTACTGGAGTATACTCTAGAATAAAGGAACATGGCCAGATAAACGATAACTATTGCATATATAGATAGAAGCAGAGAATTCTGGGTAAATTTGTCCTATAGCACTACGTGCTACTCTTAATAGGGAAATAAAATGTCATGGGATAGGGATCCAAAAAGGGATTCTGGGAGAATTCTAAGCCAGAACATTACTCCTGTTCAATCGAACACACCCCTTTGTACCCCTTAGTACTATAGCACTACGTGCTAAGCCGATAAATTGGGGGAATAAAGTCAATTTCGGTGATTTTGGGTGGATTTTGGTGATTTGGAGGGATTGTCGGGTTGTTTGTGGTAATCAGATTTACTCCGATTCAATCGAACACACCCCCCGAACATACCCCTGTCTTGTTAGAAGCCATTGGTAACATAGCCACCACGTGCTACTATAGAAACCAAGATGGCGGCCTCCAGTATACAAAATGGACGACGGAAACACGTATCACCCTAACAACACGCGCTGCGCATGCGCACTCACATCACGTATCACTATGTGGATGACGTCACAAGATGGCCGCTCACGCGGGTTACCATGACAACCAAACATGGCGGCACTAGGTCACGTGACTTTGACGTCACATGAGATCCTGCAATGAGATCCTGCCAATGGGGGTGAAACGTGCGAGCACTACTACTAACATTGTAATAAAGTGTTTAAACTAAAATATAGACATGATATATATATAATATTAATTAAATAATATTGGACTTTGGAGAGTCATGTGATGTGTAAATGCCTTTAAAAATAACATTAGTTTACAGCTGAACAAACTTGCATGAAGTATTTGTGTATGGAAAGATGATAACCCTATTGATCTTGAAGTCTTTAGTCGTAAGGTTAAAGGTCATATAACATACATTAGAACTAGAATATACAGATTACATACAGTTATAATTAATTTTACTTGAAACAATTTGGTCGGATTTTGTTAGTAAAAAGTTATTTCGTAAAATTATTGTTTTAAATAATGGAAACTATCATTTGGCACTGGTGGAGTATTTAAATCTGGTCGAAACTGTCTAAAGCAAGTATAAATATTTAAATTCTGTACAACTTATTGGATTTGAATAGTTTTCTGCATTGGGATCAATCTTTAAGGTGTCAGGACAACTCGTACCCACGGCAACTCGTACCAGTCAAGTCGTACCCAAAATTGGACGACTCGTACCCATTTTCTGCTGGACAACTCGTACCCACAGTTGGACAACTCGTACCCAAGGTTGGACAACTCGTATCCACAGTTGGTCAACATGTACCTGGCCTTTAATTGTATGGGCGAAGGCGAATATTGGCTGAAGGACTTGAGAAGATGAGTGTCTGCTTTCAATGAGTGTGCATAAAGGCAAAGACTTTCCATTTTTAGCATTTATCTCAGCAGAACAGTCTGAACAGACTTCGTCGAAAGTCAATTTCGTCGGTATGAACATTTCATCAAGAGAGAAATTCAAAGGAAACAGGAAATATTTAAATTATATATTAATATAGTGGTGCAGATACGGGAGACGACCCCACCCCACTCCCCCCCCCCCCCAAAAAAAAAAATCGGGTAATCTTTGGCTCTTCGTTAAACGTCTGAGGGCTTTTCTACGTCATGTTTTGTTGTACTGGTAGCCATACCCAGCATTTCACGTGTTGAGGGGTTAACGCAAAATCTGATGCGATCGGGCTCATTCCCCCACATACCCCACCCCTTCATTGGTTGAAGGATTAACGCTATGTCTGACGTGATCGGGGCCCATCAGAAGTCCCTTTCCTGGTCAAATTACATCTATATAGACCTGTGCCAATTTTTGAGAGAGAGAGAGAGAGAGAGAGAGATTCACTTTTTATAGTCCAATTGCAAACCTTACAAAAATGCTAATTATCATTCAATTTTCATGATTGTCATGGAAGATAATTGTTAGAAAAACACACCTCCCAACTGGAAGATTAACTTAATTGGCGATAATAATATGCACAGATAATTGGAAGAAAATTAAACACCAATCGACTATAAGGTAATAGATGATAGAAAATAATTCTTCATGATCTCACACCTGTCACTGCTGGGTAAGTCTAAATTAAATGACTGTCGAGTTTTCAGGTATGTCGGTGTTGACCATAAAATTTCCGACAGAAATCAGTTGATGCGACCTGGTGGACTCATAGAGAGAGATGTATTAGAGCTTTTTACTTGGATTTTTTTAAAATGAACATCATTTGTGATCTTCTTGATTCAGTCTATCACTGGTCATTGTTTGCCGTTTTCTTCCGAGCGGGTAAATGTGCTACGCTTCAAGTACAAAATCCGGCTGTACTCTCAATTTACAATGAAATCCTTTCTCGCCTGACCGGAGTGGCGCCTCACCAGTGATGTAACTTTGCCACACGAAAAATAATCTAAAGGTGGAGAGGGGCATTATTAATTAGGAAAGGCAAGAGTTAATGCGACGAAGGCTATGGTTTTCACATTGATAATTTGCAGAGCTTAGTCCAAGATGCAAGGCCTTTTAGTTTTTTCCAGTACTCTATTTCCCAATATTGAAGCGCAGAAACCGGGTGTCGGGGTTGGGGGGGGGGGGGGGTCATTCACCCCGGTTCTCGTACGAATACGATTGCAGACTTCCAGGAACCACTGGTGCCTGCTTTCAACAAAGTACGGTCAATGAATATATGTTTCCTGTTCTGTGTATCACAGCCGTCATTTAGACGTAAAATTTGTGTATATTTCATTCATATTCGTGGAATATCTGACGAAGGAATTTCAAAGTAAACTGATTTCCATTACTATTATAGCACCTTAAACGGATCAAACAAAAGCAAAAACCCCGCTTCTATAGTTCTTAGGCCATTAACTGCCTTCGCCCAGACAATTAAACACCAAGTACAAGTTGACCAGCCATGGGTACGAGTTGTCCAACCTTGGGTACGAGTTGTCCAATTGTGGGTACGAGTTGTCCAGCTGAACATAGGTACGAGTCGTCCAATTTTGGGTACGAGTTGCCGTGGGTACGAGTTGTCTAGAAACCATCTTTAATGGTCTGAGCATATTTTTTTTTACAATTTTCTCAATGACAAATCTCCAGAGATTAATGGGTCGGCAGTAATTCCTAGTAAATTTTCAGCTATCAGTCGGACAGTCAAGGCTTGACTAGCAACTAGTGCTAAGTTTATTTGACATTTAGACCACTAAGTTGATTCTCCATACCCGCACCCTATCCCACAAATTTCAATAAAAGACTTGTAAAATGTTTTGCTCCATTTCCAATTCCTTTTTCAAAGTAATAACAGGCTAACTTCTGTGAAATTATTTATCTTCAGATTTCACAACTATTTTCAAATTAACGTTTGTCAGTCTGGGGATAAACTCCAAGATAGAGAGGATGCCAATATGCGTCTTTGCAGCTCAGATAAAGTAGAGTTAACATGATCATATTTTTGAGGGTTCAACCATTTTTGTAGTGTTTGAAATACGGCAGCAGCGTCACCTCTCGTTAATAGAGAGTGTGCTAATGTTTGTTACCTTTTGATTACCACATCAGTATGTTTCAGGCCGGCTGTCCTTTTCGAAAAAGATGACATTTTTTTCCAAAATTTCTAAAACTATCAGTGTAGAATAATCTTCAGAAATGATCACAAATGAGGAATTTTAACATGTTGTGGGCGTTTTTGTCCGCATTAATTGATTGGTGGGTGAGAGGATTTTGTGGTGAAAACAGGCCAACTGATCCTTCCGATGTATGTTTGTCACCATACCAGTAGGCGGAAATAAGGGTGCTGGTCAAAACGTTTTGATCTGTTCCCGGAAGTAACAATTGCATTCATCTTGGATTGAAATGGATAAAATGCGTTTGTGTTATAACGTGTAATGACATCGGTGAAATATATAGATAAGAACTCGGGTGCTTGGAAATAAATCTCAGTTTAATGCTGTTTGTATTTGTTTATTCCAATACTGTTTTAACTCAAACTGTTGCCCACAGGGAAGTATTATTTAATTTAATAGCCACGCATGTGATACTAACATGGCCAGTCTTGCAAATGAGTGTCCGCCTCTTGGAACTTGACTTTCGGTGAGAAGTGTAGCCCAAAGTTTGTGCATTTGAAATTACAACAATGTCTACCGTCGAACCAAAACAATCGCAAGAAGGCAATGATGCCGACAAAGTCAAGAATAACAGTAACAATGCAACTGGAGGAACAAATGCCGAAAAGAAAGAATCTTGGCCCGAACCTGTTATTGCAAGCCCAACCACAACGCACAGTGGTAGGAAGAAACCTAAGTTTGAAAGTATGTTACCTGTTTTCGATTTATTTTGAGTTGTGCGGAAGTAGGAAGTAACTGTCAATGCACTAAACAATTTTGTAATCTGTGAAATGAATAATTCGTTATTTCCCATTATTTGCTTTATCGTTTCAAATAGAGCTGGGTAATCCTTTACAATAGCGGGTTTTGGTTTTTTTTTGCGAAATTTGGCAATTTTTTCTCGCTTCTTTGGGGTTTTTTTTCGTTTTAAAACACTTTTCCAACAAATTAAAAGAAATTTAATAAAAAATGCATTTTAATAACACACTGAGTGTTGTGTTTTCGAATGGAGTCATCAGCTCAATCAATGCAAGTGAGTTCGGACTTTTACCTGTTCGGCCCAGGTGATTTTGGCCAGAAAAAATGAGTTCGGCCCACGAAAGTGAGTTCGGACCAAGTGAGTTCGGCCTCCCATGAAGTGATTTCAGCCCCATCGAGACAAGTTCTGACCCTAGTGGTGAGCAAACAACTAAAAGAAGACAGAAGATTATACCGACCAACAAACTGTTTGTTGTAGCAAAGACAACAATTGGTATACACAAAACGAATATGCCCAAACCGGCCTCCAGCCAAACCGGCCTCCGACATTTTTGCCCAAACCGCCCTCCACATTTTTACCCAAACCGGCCTCCAATATTTTCATCATCGGCGAAGGTTAAGCATTGATCATCCAAACCGGCCCACACTTTTTCACCCAAACCGGCCTCCATTATTTTAATTGGCTGTCTGCGTTAAACAATGATCACTCAACCCGTCCTCCGCAATTGCATTTCGTGGCGTCTCTAAAACATCAATATACTTAAACAGAATGTCTTACAGCCACAAAAAATGCAATTGCAAAAGAAAAATAATTTACATAAGCGAACTTTTCCCAGGAAACAATTGGGGTAATCTATGGGATTTTAAAAGAAAAACAACACTGAGTTTCGAAATAATAGCTTTAATGGCATATATCAACTGGCAAAACAAACATATAGATGGCCCAAAATCATCAGACACTTCCTCGTTAACACTTTCTTCCTCAATTATATTTTCTATAGCTCCTGATATTGACATTTCTTCGGCGAGATTTCAGTGATTTTTCAACAAACACCTTTGAAATTCGGATAAGGGTAATCATGACACTTCATTTAAAAGACCGTCAAGCTGACTGTTGAATGCTGTAAAAACAAACGTTTGTACCAGTTCAGTATGAGATGAGTATGACAGATTGTTTTGATAATGATTCTGACCACGCTAGCATTTCTCAACTCAACCTGTTTGAATAAGGACATCCAATTATCATCCAGTTTGGACGGCAGCAGACTGCCTATTGGGAAACATCTTTCACAACTATCAGGGATATGGAACCAACAGGTTGTGTTAGATTTCGTAAAGGATATAATGTTCTGATGGATTTTGATCACTTTTTAATAGGATGATATCACTTTCTGTAAAATGAGGTAGGCATTTTTTTTATTTAACTATTTATCCAAAATCTCGTTGTTAATTTTTTTTCCAAAGATTACAATGAAATGGGTATGAAATAAAATTGAAGAAAATTAAAAAAAAAAAATCTGACGGAGGCCGGTTTGGGCGAAATTGTGGAGGCCGGTTTGGGCGAAATTGTGGAGGCTGGTTTGGCTGGAGGCCGGTTTGGGTGTAATTCACACAAAAACAGACAGCAATGATATACATAACTAAAACGTCAAAGACAACATTGATAAACATAAACAGGGTTCATACAGACCAGGCAAAATAAAATTGAAATATGTTTCAAGGACTTTCTGACAAGAAAAAAAAAATCAAGTATTTTTCTGAATGCCATATATAAGAAAAATCTAATGTAATTTAATCTAATTTACTGAATAGATGGAGCGTATAGTTTTGAACACTTTTTAAGAAGTTTTTTTGTTGAAATTTCTCCCTTTCTCCCGGGCATCGAAGAACTCACTTTGTATATTTCTATATTGTTTTCTCTGAAAATGCTGGAGTTTGTTCTCCGATACTAGTCGTACCTCCACAGAAGTAAAATTACTTTCACTAAATAATTTTTATACGAGTCTGTAAAATGGCAGGCCGTTTTGTGCATGCTGGTTGATTCGGTTGTGTGAATTCATGTGTCAAAACCTAAAATGAAAGTCAAATAAATGTTTTAAAAATACACCTAAATACCACTGGAGACGCGACAATAGTTAGGGTACTTAACAAATTATACTAAAACCAACCAAACTGAGATGACTTGACCTCCATATTCAGATGGTTTTAGTAGAATTTGTTGAATACGGTAACTGATGAAAATACTACTCATATTCACACTTAAATACCTTTGGAAACGCGACAATAGTTAGCGCTGTATTAACGCAATGATAGTTTTTTAATTTGTTGAATTTGCGACAATTTTGCGTAGCTGATATTTACACCTATGCACCTCTGAAAAGGCGACAATAGTTAGCGTACTTAACAATTTATTGATATTTACTTCACAACCTAACAGAATATTTTTTTAAAAAGTTTGTTTCACAAACATTGGAAATCATTAAACAAAACTGGATGGATGGGTGGACGGACAGAGGGAAGGGAGGATAGAAGAAAGAGAGGTTGGGTGGAGGAAGGAAGGAAGGAAGGAAGGAAGGAAGGAAGATGGTCTAGTCATTAACTAGAATATGACCTCTGACTGAACAACTTCAAGTAAAAATGACGTAACTTGCCTGCATGAACAAATTATCACCAGAGCAACTGGGCCGAAGTTACTTTCCCATGAGCCGAACTCAAATATACATGGTCCGAACTCACTCAGCGACTGGGCCGAAGTCACTTTCTTGTGGGCCGAAAGTCACTTTCTTGTGGGCCGAAGTCACTTTCACGTGGTCCGAACTCACCTGGGCTGAAATTCACCAAACGAACCGCAATCACCTGGGCCGAACTGGTAAAAGTCGGAATTCACCTGATACCAGCTCAATTACTCCTGACCAGTGAGAAAGAACAAGCCAACCGCAATGGCGACTTCGAGTCCACTGGTTTTCAACGACGCAATAAAATAGTATAATTCTTAATAAAATATGAATATTTTCATCCAAAAAGTATGCGCTTTTGTTGGAAAAGTATTTTAAAACAGAAAAAAACAAAAAGAAGCGAGAAAAAATTGCCTAATTCCGCCAAAAAAACCAAAACCCGCTATTGTAAAGGATTACCTAGAGCTGAACATGTTTTTTGTTATCTCTGAAACTCATTTTTGACTTTGAGCAAATAGAGGAGTAGTTTATACTTTTCCGCTTATTCCAATTTCCAGCTTAATTATTTATTTATTTATTTATTGGGCAATGGGGATTTAAACGCACTTTCGACAGCAAGGGCCACCTCATATACGAGTGGAGGAAGCCAGAGTACCTGGGAGAACCACTGAGCACTGATGAGCAACTGTCACTAGTCTCATACTCCCCAACATACTAACACCACACAAGCAGGGTTAGCATTGGTTGAAAACAAGTGCACCATCGACGTGTAGTATGCCATAGTAAACAGCAACTGTGCACCCACATGGACAATCAGGATGAAGTGTCTATTTTTTCGCTTACAATCAGGAAATGCTGTCGGCTACTACAAGTTCTATAGTTTAGCTGTATTAGCAAGGCAGTACAATGTATGTCAGATAGGGTTCTGCCCACCACAAGTACACGGCACAAGCTGTGAAATCAAAAGAAAAATTATATCTGATAGCATTTTTGAATTGATGCTGACGTGCCCCCATAATGGTATATAAATATTAAGAAGGTACACAACTTGCTTTTCGAAAATGATAGCACTCATCTTCATTATATCCCCCTCAAATTTGATTCATCCAACGTATCCAGCAGTACCCAGTGTCAGTGGAAAGGGGAATGAATAAGCATTACAGTGGTGTTTTACACGACCTTTGGGTGTTCTTGGGTTGTTCATAACAACTGGGAGAAGTCACAGAAAAGGCTGATAAACATTTAGTTGTACAAGATGCTGTTCAATGGAAAGTGGGTTATGAGCGACGATTCTCTGATTTATTTATGAAAATGCGAGGTCCTATTGTCTATGGAAGGCAGATTCAAATATTAACTGTATACCTTTATCAATTTTCAATCTTGAGGTGACATTTATTCATTTCTGGAATTCACATGTACCGTTTATACACTTTCTAGCCATCACTTGAAAATCTATCAATCAAGTTGTCAGCATCCATTGATACTCCGAGACTTGCACAAAAATTTCCCCATTTTCCCATTAGCTTCTTTTCATGTATGATTTTCTCGGCATAAATAGTAGCCAATGGGATGTTTTTGTGAGCATCTTCGCTTCTGTGGATGCCAGCAGCTTGATGAGTTTTCAAAATAAAGGTAAAAAGTGTATAAATGGTAAATGTGAATGCCAGAAATGAATAAATGTCAACCCAAGATTGAAAGTTGATAAATGTATACAGTTAATATTTGAATCTGCCTTCCATAGACAATTGGACCTCTAATTTTCGTAATAAATCGGAAAATCATCACTCGTAACCCACTTTCCACTGAACAGCATCTTGTCCGACTAAATGTTTTTCGGCCTTTTCTGTGACTTCTCCCAGTTATTATGAACAACCCTAGGACACCCAACAATCGTGTAATACACCACTGTAAAGCTTATTCATTCCCCTTTCCACTGACACCGGGTACTGCTGGATACATTGGATGAACCAAATTTGAGGGGGATATGTACATGAGAGCTATCGTTTTTGAAAAGCGAGTTGTGTGCCTTGTTAATATTTATATACCATTGTGGGGGCACGTCAGCATCAATTCAAAAATGCTATCAGATATCATTTTTCTTTCTATTTCATAGCTTGTGCCAAGTACCTGTGCTGCACACAGTATTGTGACAGTAATGAGTGATGGTCAAGTGTGAATGACACTTTCTATTTCTGGCCACCACTTTGGACAAAAAAGGCTCTATAAATAAGGAAAATTAGTTTCCTTTAAATTTCCCAGTTTGATATTCCATGCATAAACATAAATTAAATATACACAAATACATCAAAATGAAGGCTATGATGTATAGAACACGGAAAATATATGCAATCAACTCACAGAGTTGACAGCAAGCACTCATGGTTCCTAGTAGTCATCCACTTTTGGTAAAATATGTCGGAGTTTGGGAGTTGAAAAATAGCTTTTAAAAATCATTTATAGTTCACTTTGTTGTTTTTTTTTGTATATCAGGAGTTTTTCCAGAATATTTTTTTAAAGAATAATATATACGTTGTACCTACTTTTATTCCTGAAGTTGAAATATATTAAGCACGAGACTGATCCATAATCAAAAACACATCAGTGGATTTTTTCCTTTTTGTAACCATTATGGATAACATGCTGAGGCTGCTCCCAAACCAGCAACTGTTTGGGTTTCTTTTTCTTTTTTCTAAAACAACCAACAAACTGCGGTTTCAGTATTCATAAGGAAATAAAGTTTTAAAGCAAATAAAGGTATTTGTGTCGCAAGGGATTTAAATCCCACATTGTTCCCGTGCACCTATGGCACGCTGAAACTTTTCATTCATTCGAGTCCAACATCAATCTTGCTCACTTACTTGTTAGAGGAAGTATGGGAGAAATATAAAGAGAATGATATAACTACATCTAGATTTTTGAGGTTGTGTGTCAGTATATTTAAAGTGTAAATATATTTTATATTGTATAAATTTTATATTACACAGTATTTATTTTTGTTTTTCGTTGTAATAAAGGTGTTTAAACTCAGATTAAACTGCGTCTCTCTTCGTCTCCCTAATTGATAATGGAGGTCCATTGTTCCCAGGGCTGAATGTTCCTGAGGCCGTAACACCCGCTCCCGTGATGAATCTGATGATTATCATTGATATTGATTAAGAATTTTCTAACCAGTTTGTAAATTGTAGTTAGGCATAGTTAACTCTATCAGCAAAGAGCCTCTTACCTCGAGTGGCTTGAATTTGATATGATCATAGGGTGAATATGCACTCCTAATTTTTTGAGTATCTTTCTTTGTTCTCTTCTAAAACAAATATCACAGACATTTCCACGTTTACATTTACCTAATCATCGCAATGAAATTTGTGGCGGAAATATGTTGCGAATCATGACAGGGGTGTGATGAGAAATTATATGCCTCATTGACCAACAGCCCCTCATTGTCTGACATTGACCATTGAAAAACTAATTTTAAAATGCAAGATTTTAAATTAGGTTTTTTATGACATACATTCATACTTTTAAACAGTTCAGCAAAATCAAAACATGGTTTTTCTGAAACATGATGGTAAAGTACCGATACCAAACAGTCCGTTGATTTTGGAAGCGCCATTACTCACACTGATGGGTTTTTTTTTCAGCATTATAATCTGTAATTAACAACACCTCATCAAAGAGAAGAATGTCAAATTTGTCTGTAGAAGACTATGTTACATTGACAGGCACATGCTCATTGCTGCCCACGCAGAAAACAAATTGCAGTGCACTCGACAGTTAGCAGTTTGTTACAAACAGTTATCTGCGACTTGACAGCCCAAGGAAGCGAAATAACTGTTCATTCAACATTCCAACACCTTAACCCTTTCATGTTACATCGAGTACACATCATTGTAAATCGACAAATGTTTGGTAGCAAATGACAGGTTGCTTATATTCAAGCTTGGATTTGAATAAAAAATGTCGTGACACACAGGGCCCTAGAGCAGTCATACAGTACTGTGATCACAAAAGAGGACTGAGAATTTTGATCGGATAGGGACTACATGTATGTCGTGATGTGGTCGAAACCTCCTGCTATAGAATCTCAGGCCTGGCATTCTGAAAAATGCAGGAGGGCAAAAAATCGCTCTCCTCAATCAGCGTAGGAGAGCAATTAGCTTTACACAGCATTTTAAGTATCCAGTTGAACGAACTCATTGAAACTGAAACCAACAGACTACATCAGTGATTTTATTAACTTTACTAAGGTAAAGCGAAATCTCTTAGACATCTAGATGTCTCACTCAACAACCGAACACACACTTGACAAGACCTGTGTGTGTACCCAGACCTGTTGTCCAAGAAAGTCATACGCCTACCACTACCACCTTCAACCCCCAACAGGGGGGTTGAATTGGGGGGTTTGAAGGTGGTAGTGGTAGGCCTATGACTTTCTTGGACAACAGGTCTGCTTGAATCTACAGTCACATCCTGGTGCAAGTGCTTCAAGTGACAGGATAGTAGTAATGGTAGTATATTATAGTGTCAATATTCCTTGAATAATTACCCCTCTGACTGTGATGTCAGTTGTTGAACTTGAAACTGACAGAAAAAAAAAATATTGCTGTGACCCATTTTGCTTCAAATGATTGCAACTGCATTTTGGTATGGTTGCAGCCATTACCTTTTACCACTAAACCACTTTCAAAATGAAATTACGTGATGTTATGTGACTTCGAAGTTAAATTACATTTTTGCTTTACAACAAAAATTTAATGTGAGCATAATACATGTAATCTCAATCATCCCAGACCAAAATATTTAGGAGGGCAATTTTTTGCTCTCCTTAATTCTTTCAGGAGGGCAGTAAGGAGAGCTAAAAAATCGCTCTCCTGAAATTGCCAAGCCTGGAATCTCACCTGTTGAAAATGATATACATGAACATTGAATGAGAGATGCTATTTTCGTTTGTGTTTTCTTTTATTCCCAATTAGATTTCGCATTATTTATTTCCAAAGTCTCGAGTTGCTGTAGGAAGTGTGTTACAGTTGGTTTGTGATCTAGTCGCAACATTGACTGCTTTTGTGATCACAGTACTGTAATTGTTTGGCCATTCATGAGCCAGATTTAGCCACAGACACACCCCCATGGATTATTTGGGAGTGTGTTGGCTCAGTGGTTAGAGCATAGAACATGAAAGCAAAAGGTTGATGGCTCAATCCTTATCAGCTGTAACTGTGTAATTGCTAATGATGAATGCAACATGGAGATAAAGTCAAGTTTTGTCAATCATTTTTCCCATGTTGTAAATTTTGGAGGGCTTCAACCCCAAGCATTGATGACTGGGTCCTATTTTACCAGTAAGCAAGCACTGCTTCACTTTCCAGGGTTCCCACTGGGAAGCAAAGAAATCTGAAATTAATCCTTGGGATGAAGTTTAATCATAACCATCAATGGTATCAAAAATATCCATGTTGTGATATTTGCTTTGAAAACTGAAAAAAATTAACCTTTGGCAGCTTAGAATCAGTGCAAACAATTGTTGATTCTCATCAGAAGCTCTAATTAAAGTCACCAGTGATACCATTGGCTCAGGTTCTGTTCTTGAACTTGAAGATCATTTCTCTATTGTGGACAATGTGGTTGTTAAATATGGTAATTCTAATTATCCAGGTGAAATAACCCTGATCAAAGATAACAATTTAGAAGTTTCTGTAATGCACCTAAGAAGAGGGGTGGGGAAGCCGAGATGTTTGGACAGCTGAACTACCTCTTATTCCATCATTGTATACCAACTAGGCTTGTCAGAATTTAAAATTGGTATACCTGTGAAAAGGTCCTGCAAAAATTGTTTGCGTAATCTCCCACTATTGCGTACCCATCCTCTTGAGTTCTTTTGATCCATGTCAAATTTACAGGAGTGAAACACAGGTACTGTCAAGTAGCATTTGTGGGAACTTCACGCAACTGTAGCTATCACTCCCATAATTTTTGGTTGGCCTGCCATCACTATTATTTGGCACCATCACTTTTGTTTATTGAACCCCAAAATGTGCAGAATCACTATTATTTGGTCATCACTATTATTTGGCAGAGGAGAGTACTCAAAAGATTGATGTCTAATATATTCATATACGCAATATTTTCCGTGTAATTTATTTTTAATTAGGATTTTGTCTTGACACCAGGAAACTAAAAAAACCTTTATCAAGTAAACTTTAGTTCAAGAAGACGAACCAATAATAAGCAATAATAACAGTGAAGACCCATAACAAAAGCTGTAAACTATGATTCTAAACAGGAGGAGGTGAGGGTTGGAGGGGGCTGAAAGGTGTATATGAAGCAGATGCTGAGAAGGTGAAAATATCAGCTCTTTTCTATCCCACAGGTCACAAAATGGTGGATCTGTATCTGCCATTGTGCCCAAATTAGACTAATCTAAAGGCATGAGCATAAGAATATTTTTTGCACAGAGAATCGAGTTGAGCAGTATTGAAATTTTGAGTTCGGTTTTGGTATCGATATTTTTAGAATGATTTAAATCGGTATCGGTATCATAATCAGTGTCAACAACATACATGTTGTCATGTACTCGCACCAATACCAAAATCCGATGGTATTTTTGGTATGCTGTCCAGCTATTGTTCACTGTTTTAAAGCAGACAAAGCCGGCAAAGTGTCACAACTGTTGGAAGCAACTTGGACATTAACCATCAGTCATTTGATGGAAGGAAAAAGCTGAGAGAAAATATCCCCTGGTATTTTCTCTCAGCTTCTTTGTTACATAAAATGACCGGTGATGACTGCCTTTGGACATACACAGTCCATGGCTCTTCTTGTGATGAATTATGCTTCATTTTCTGCTGTTCTTTTAGTTTTTACCTTGTGTCGGAAATATTTTTCAATACCGAAATTTCATTATTTTGAGACTCCATTGTACATTAAATCGGTATTGGTTTGATACGATACCAAATGATATTTACAGTATACTGCCCATCTCTGATTGAGAAGTTATTGTCTTTTGTTAACTAGCCCTCAGAAACTTTTGAAATTTGCAGTGTATTATTGTCCTCCATGATATTTCAAAAATGTACATGCAGAGCAATTGGTGTGGACACATGGAGGTGTTCCTAATTGATTATATATATACATGTGTGGTGTTGTTCTGTGAGTGATTGATGACTTATTAACCAAGAGTTTTGTCCTGACAAAAAGTGGGTCAAATCATTGTGTGTCAATGTTTTTCACATCACAGGCTGTCAGTGACAAAGGTAACTCTCGATTGGTCACATTGGGACATGAAATGTCTTCTGTACCCTCAAATATTAGTTCACTTATTTGGAGGTGGTGTTGGCACTTTGTAGGAGACGATTTATTACTATATGTCACCAAAAGACGGTGTAGTAGACAAAGCACTGTGATTGCAATCCTTATTATACCCCCACTCTCGAGATGGGTGCACAGATGGACAGATGCACCCATCCATGTATCTGTGCATCCAAATGCATCCATCTTTGCATCCATGCATCCTTCTGTCCATCCCCAGTGATATCTCAGCAATGTGTTGATGGATTTCGATGAAATTTAATATGAGGGATCCTTGTGACAAGCTGCTCCTCCACATGTTATAAAAAAGATGCCCATATATTTTTCACCAGAGTTATGGGCCTTACCTTACTAACATTTCATCTGTCCAGCAATGCAGTGGGGATATAATTGCTTTCAGCAATAACTCTTGTTATACCTAACCCCACATGTCCGCTTCTTTTCCCATGGGAACCAGGGAAGTGAAGCACTGTTTGTTTACTGTGGTAAGCTCTGTTTTATTGGTAAAATAGGACCTAGTAACCAATGCTTGGGGAGGAAGTCCTCAAAATTGCGTAACATGGGTATAAATGATTGGCTTGACTTGACTTCCGGTAATTTATATCCATGTTGCAGTCACAATTAGCCATTTTGCAGAAGTAAGTGACCTCAAACATCAATAACTAAATCAGTTAGTCTCAGGCTCCTATATCCATGAAACTAATTACCTGTGAGTTAGGCCATTAATCTCTATTAATTAATTTTTGACATGGACGAGACTGTTGTGTCCTGTATTAATTGGTGTTAATCCATGTAATGCACTAAATTTTTATACAGTTGTTTATAATCATTCAGATGTTCTTCTGCCTCTTCTTCAGTTAGTTTACACTTTTATTCTGATTACAGCTGGGAGGTACTTATTTTTCAGATTCCATTTCAGTTTGATTTCAGGAAAAAACCTTGATTTCAGTTCCCTTGTTCTATTCAGTGTATAAAGACAATAAAACTGTTTCACCATTTTTTTTTCTGGTCTTGTTGTTTAGTTTTGCAATTAGCCATAAAACCAGTTGCCATAAAAACTAGAATTGAACCAGAAAACGAAAAAAAACGCCCAGCTGTAATTCTGCTTTTTGTGTTCTCATTGTTGTATAAAAATCAACAGATTAACAACTTGTACCTTCCTGATTTAAATGATTCTCCCAAGTTGAATGTATACTACTCACATTTTGCTAAGGATCACCCCTTATTCATCGACATAAATTATACATCTGAGGAAAATGTGTGTATTATTTATTTATTTATTTATTTATTTATTGGGGAGCAATGACACTTTTAACAGTCTGGGCCATCTTTAGTTTCTACGAATTTACAGGTAGAGGAAGTCAGAGTACCCATAGAGAAGCACTCAGCAATGCTGAGAAACTGTCTCTAATTTATCATCCTGGCACAAGCCGTGTTAGCAGGGTTGAAAGCAAGTGAACCATGGGCATGCAGTATGTTGACCACAGATGTACAACATGTCAATATAATACTTATTTTCAACAGTGCTCACTGCTTGTGTGTCTGGATGGTAAATTACATGTAAAGAGCCCAAAAGTTGCTAACCATTGCTCAGTAGTTCTCTCAGGGTACTCTGACTCCCCACACCAATAAAATTGTCTGACATGATATGATCCAAGCTGTTGAAAGTGCCATTAAACCCTAATGAACTGAACTAAACAAGCTTGTGGTTTGGCTACAGTTGCTTTGTTTCAATCCTTTACCCAATGGACCGCCCGCATCCGCCCGCGTAATATGCAAATTCAGCAGCTGAAAAAATATTATTTTTCGAAAATTTTTAACAAAACCGAATTATGTGACCCCTCTTTGGAATGAGCTCGTCGAGCTTGTTCCAAAGAGGGGGTCACATGATATGGTTTTGTTAAAACTTTTTGAAAAAATTTTAAAAATGATATTTAAAATAATAAATTTTGAAATCGTCTGTGTTGGGTAAAGGGTTAAGCTTATTGTTTTACAAGTATTGACAAGCAAGTTATACAACTTATTATTAACGACTGTTCATGCCCCAATTGCATGGTTTGTTTAGGTTGACCTTCGCAGCGACAACCTCACCTTGCCTCACTTTCCTCAAATACTTCAAAAGGATCATTTGCCTATTTAAAACCCCTCAAAATTCTGAAACCTTTCTGCACATCTAGACACACTACTGGAACATATGGACACACTTTGAACATTTTGAATTAAATCCCCTAGGAGCCTTTCGCTGGAAACTGGTTCTCTAATGACAAAAGTGGCGCTACAGGCACCACATAGGACCCAATCAGAAATCCAAAACCTTGATGCACATCTAGAGACCCTATATGAACATATGAACACACTTTCAGTGTTTCAAATTAAAACCCCTAGGAGCCTTTCGCTGGAAACAGATTCTAACGACAAAAGTGGTGCTACAGGTGCCACATGGGGCCAAATCAGAAATCTGAAACCTTTATGCTCATCTAGAGACCCTACCTGAACATACATGTATGAACACACTTTCAACGTTTCAAATTAAAACCTCTAGGAGTCTTTTGCCAGAAACTTAATTCTCTAATGACAAACATGGTGCTGCAGACCCCACATGAGGCTGATTCAAGAATCCAAAATCTTTATGCACATCTATTGACCCTACCTGAACATATGGACACACTTTGAACATTTTGAACTAAAACCCCTAGGAACCTTTTGCAAGAAACCGATTCTCCAAGGACAAAAGTGGCACTACATGCACCAAATGGGGCTGAATCAGAAATCCGAAACCTTTATGCACATCTAGAGACCCGACATGAACATATGAACATAACTTTCAACGTTTTGAATTGAAACCCCTAGGAGCCTTTTGCTGGGAAAGGATTCTCTAGCAACAAAAGTGGTGCTACATGTGCCACATGGGGCCAAATAAAAATTCTGAAACCAATATGCACATCTAGGGACCATACCTGAACATATGAATACACTTACAATGTTTTGAATTAAAACCCCTGGGAGCCTTTCACTGAAAACTGATTTTCTAACGACAAAAGTGGCACTACGGGTGCCACATGGGCCTGAGTAAAAAATCTGAAACCTTTATGCACAGCTAGACACCCTACTGGAACATATGGACACTTTCAATGTTTTGAATTAAAACCCCTAGGAGCCTTTCACCAGAAACTGATTCTCTAACAACAAAAGTGGTGCTACAGGCGCCACTTGAGGCCAAAACAAAAATTTGAAACCTTTATGCACATCTAGGGTCCCTACCTGTACATATGAACACACTTTCAATATTTCGAATTAAAACCTCTGGGAGCCTTTCACCAAAAACTGATTTTCTAATGACAAAAGTGGCACGACAGTTGCCACATGGGGCCAAATCAAAGATCTGAAACCTTTATGCACATCCAGAGACCCTGCCTGAACATATGAACACACTTTCAATGTTTCGAATTAAAGCCCCTAGGAGCCTTTTGCCGGAAACAGATTCTCTTAACAACAAAAGTGGTGCTATGGGAGCCACTTGGGGGCCGAATCAAAAATCTGAAACCTTTATGCACATCTACACACACTACTGGAACATATGAACACACTTTCAACATTTGGAATTAAAACCCCTGGGAGCCTTTCCCTGGAAATCGATTCTCTAACGACAAACATGGTGCTATGAGTGCTACATGGGGTTGAATCACAAATCCAACACCTTTATGCACATCCAGAGATCCTACCTGAACATATGAACACAGTTTAAACAGTCATAATTACATAACCTAGGAGCCTTTCTCTGAAAAGCAGTATTTTAGCTCAGTCTTTAAGTGGTGCCATTTTAACCACCTGGTGATAAAAATTCAAACTAAACCTATTTTTGTCACCTCTATACCATAGTTAAGAAGTATGGTAAGTTTCAAAATTATAGCTAAAAAAACGCGGATGTACGGATGCATGGATATATGGACAGAGATCATCACTTTATCTCCGCATTTTTGAAAATGTTGGGATAAAAATGGGTTCTTTCAAGCTGCTGCCATAAATCTGAAACATGGAACTGACTGTCAGGTTTCCTGGGTTTCTGAAATCCTGTAGCATGAGCTATGGAAACTTTTGTTTAGGTGTCAGCCAACTGAAGGTTTAGAGGATATAAACATTACATGTTAAACTCTTCTCTAGTCTTATTTGCAAGTAATATACTAACCTTCTTCAGTTTGCTTCACTTCTCAGACTGATGATCATTGTTTTCTTCCCCTGTGGGAACCCCATAAGGTGGTGCAGTGTTTTTTATGCCCCCGACCATCCATCCATCCATCCATCCATCCATCTCCATCCATCCATCCATCCATCCATCCATCCATCCATCCATCCATCCATCCATCCATCCATCCATCCATCCATCATCCCATCCATCCATCCATCCATCCATCCATCCATGTTTACAAATGACTACTTATGTGGCTTGGATTTGGCAAAAATGGATATTTATATGGTTAATTTCTCTAGCCACATAACAGAAATTTTTTAGACATCTAAAAATCATCTATATGTCTGAATAAGACACATTACATTATAGTCACATTAAAGGTTGGAAAAGTAATGTCCAAATTTTTAGACATCCATCAATTGGCAGCCACATAATTGATAGCCACATAAAAGTTGAGAAGCCACTTAAAAATATACGAGTCATAAAATGACCATACTTACCCGTGTCTAACTACTCTAAGCCCAGGGGGTGCTTGCAGTGGGGTGGAAACAAATCGAAGGGTGGGCTTAAACATAAGACTTGAGTCTGTAACTGAGTTTTTCTTGATAAACGATACTGAAAAAAATACTGATCCTACTTCGTTCACTTTGTGAATGAAATACAAAATCAAAATTGGTTTTCAGTATGTTTCTCAAATCACCAATGAGTATGTAACATGTTTTACTTTCAGTGATCAATTATTTAAATATATTTTCTCATATTTCAGATGATCAGTGAATAAAATTGTATTAAATCCATTTGTGTCGTTCATATTTTTTTCAGTAAACCAGAAAAAACGTTGTTTCTGGTATTTGTATCACTTGCAAACAAGGACAAAAACCAGCAAATTAAATGCCCAAAAAAGCCAACTATATGATCTCATCAGAGGGAATCCACTTGAAGTGACAAAATAACAACACAACAAAACCCAATTTTATCTTTTTATTACTCAATAACACTATCTTTGCAAAATATGAAATGAATAATACAAATATAAAATAAAACACATTTTTAAAAAATTGCCCAAAATAGCACATGCAAAGAAACAAAAATTCTCAATTTGTGCGAATTCATCCCGGGTGCACAAATTCAGTTCGTTCGCAGGAAGTTAGATTTTTTTTCTTTCCATGTCGCCTGAGGGACTCACTCACTCGTTTCATACTCTAACAAGTTACACCACCCTCTTGACACGACACTAAACTGCCTCCATCATGAACGTCCTGGTCAGAAATTTCGAGTAGATCTGTTGATAAGACTTTCACAAAATTGTAGAGCGACTATGATCCAGTAGCCAGTTAGGATATATTCGCTCTTCAATTTTGTGAATATCTCATCAACAGATCAACTTCTGAAGTGGTTACACATGGCTATTGCCAAGACTAATCAAATGAAATCATATAATGTCAGTTTACTCTGATCCATTGGAACTTGGGATATCTGAGTAGGAGACCATCCCCCCCCCCCCCCCCCTCCTCTTCTTGTGGTTGCACAGAGTCTCCTGGCTTTCAGCCTGCCGGAGTACTATGGGAAACTACTCTAGAAAATGTATTGACACCAATACACTTTTAATGGTAGTTTCGGGGACGCTGTGGCATCACGGTAACCAGTTCTCGTCAGATCACCAAAGTTAAGCAACGTCGAGCACGGTTAGTAGTTGGATGGGTGACCATTTCAGCGACTGATTCGTGCTCCCACGTTCTGTCCTTGGGTAAGGCACTTAACCCTGATTACCTACATGGGGGCATGATGATGTTGTGTACTAAGGCGTACTGCACGTCGATGGTGTGCATGTCGTCAGCCAATCTAACCCTGCCTGTGCTGCGGTGCAGAGTTCAGAGTTACGATGTTGGAGAGCTGGCAGGTGCTCGTCATTGCTCAGTGGTTCTCCCCGGGTACTCCGGCTTCCTCCACCCGTAAAACTGTCACCGACATGATATGACCCTGGCTGCTAATGTGTCATTAAAGTATAATAAAAAAAAGTGGTAGTTTCCCGTAGTACTCCAGGGTGCCATCTGATCAATCAAGTGGTTGTTTCTAATTGTTTACACAAGAATTTGTCATTTCTGCATCTTATATGGATTCTTGTATGGATTCTCCCCCCCCCCCTCCCCATACCCTGCCCCCCATACCCTGCCCCCCCCCCCTCCCCCAAGCTGTCTTCAAAAATAACTGACACTATACAAAGCAATTACAATTCAGTTGGAAAAAGTATTAAACGTAATACTTACGGGTTAATGTATAAATTATTCATTCTATTATGGGCCTGTTTAGGAAATAATTGACAAATGAGGGTGCACGTTGTCAAGTTTGTGGATATTCAGCAAAGTGAATTCATGAAAATAAGAACAACACCATTTTCATTTCAAAATGAATTTTATTTTAATAAAATAAAACCACTTATCTCATTTTGACATATCAAGGCATGCAACAATCCATTTCTTGAACGTCAGATGGAAAAGGAAATTTGTGCAGTCTTACATGTACAGCTATATGTAATGACAACACATTGCTACTCACCAAATTTTGGGTTTCAAATTCACCTGTGAACCGACAGACTTTTACAGTTTTTGAAATTGGGGGAGTGGGCTTGAACACAGAGATGGCACCTTGTTTACGAAATGCGAAAAGTTGGGGTGTGGGGTGGTTTTTTTTTCTAAATCACAAATTTGGGCTTAGACACAGGTCAGTATGGTATAAAGCCACATAAAAGTTGGGAAACCACTTAAAAATATATGGACAGCCACATAAAAGTTTGGAAGCCAAGTAAAAATATAAGCTACATAAAATATATATGGACATTTGACACATAAATAGCCAAATGTTGGGAGCGTGGTGGCTCAGGAGGTAGAGGTGCAGGCTGCAAGCCGTGAGGTCCTCGGTTCGAATCCCACCTGCAGCAACCGCATTGTGTCCTTGGGCAAGACACTTCATTTCCATTGCCTGCATGGGGGCACGGTGGCGTTGTGTACTAAGGCGTACTGCACGTCGATGGTGCACTTGTCTCAACCAGTGCTAACCCTGCTTGTGTGGAGTTAGTATGTTGGGGAGCTGACAGTTGCTCGCCGTTGCTCGGTGGTTCTCTCCGGTACTCCGGCTTCCTCCACCCGGCAAACTGTCACAGTCATAATTAGCTATTGTGCACAAATAAATAAATAAATAAATAGCCATATGTTAGTAAAAAAGCCACATAATTGGCAGCCACATAATTGATAGCCACATAAAATTTGAGAAGCCACTTAAAAATTGTAAGCCACATAAAATATGAATGGACATTGGACACATAAATTGCCATTTGTTAGAAAAAAGGCCACATAATTTTAAGAAGCCACTTAAAAATTTAAGCCACATAACTATTGGTTGGACTAAGGAGCCACATTAATTTGAGAAGCCACTTAAAAATGTAAGCCACATAACTACTTACAGCCACATAATTAATAGTCACATATCTACCCATCTTAATATGTCCATCCATCTGTTCGTCCATCTGTACAAATGTTTTAGACAGGGCTCAAAATATGTGGTTTCGCATCGCTATTTGCTATGCAAAATATGCTAAAAGCTACACAATTTTCTATTATGTATAGCATTTTGCGATATAATAGATATTCAACTGCAGCCAAATAGGCTGCAGTTGAATATCTTGCATTGCAAAATGTAAAAATGAAAATTTGCAACAAACTTTGCAAGCTAGTTCACTGATGCTTTACTCCTGATATAAGATTAGCTCTCCGTCTTGCATTAACAGCTTCATATGTAACTTGAATTTTATTGGTTTAAATTCATCCTGCATTGTTTCTGGATTTTGCATAAAATACCCAGTCAAAATAACTTTAAGCCCATCAAATTAAGAGACGTTACGCATTAGGAAATATCTAAGTCCATGCAGTTGTTAAAGGCAGTTCAGTTGAAAAACATAGCTAGTGCTTCATGTGTTGCAGCTCATTTGAAAAAGCACAGAAATGGATGGACATTATTCTATCTGCCCAGAAGAGTTCAATACAAAACAGTCTGGCATAACTCTGGTATACAAGAACTGCTATGCAATTTAAACAAAATACTATTCATTTTTCAGAAATGTGTAGCATTTTGCTACGCATAGAAAAAATGGTATTTTGAGCCCTGGTTTTAGAATGTAATTTCAAAGTCATCAGTCAGTTTTGGCTGTCATTTGGTATGCTGATAGACCTGGGGAATGGATATGCACAAGGAATGGGTTCTGTCCAATAATATTTCCCTGAGTTATGGCCCTTTTTCACTCTTTCGACTTAGAAAATTTTTCTCGACCTCTGTATTGCATTCACTGCATGTTGGATTTGAAAATCGCTTAGTTGATCAAATCATAATTTTAGGGGTTTCTTGTGGATGACTAGACAATGCTTCCTTTTGATTTTGGTCCAGCTAGCCAATTCAATATGGCCACCATTGCATTATGACACCATCACTGTCCATCAGGGGCATATGCCGAACTTTGCAAAGCTCTTGTTTTCTGTGGTAAACAAGTTGTGCTTTACTGGTAAAATAGAGCCTGGGGTGGATGTCCTCCAAAGTGGGCTGCATAGATTTAAACAATTGCAATTGGCTAAACTTCACTTTATACTAATGTATTGCAGTCATGGCATAGCTATAGAAGGTGATCTTATTTATCAGCTCACCTGACGGAAAGTCGGGGTGGGGGTTTGGGGGAGGGGGGCTGTTGCTACCACTAGGTGTCCATCGCTCATTATCCATTAAGTTTACGATTTATTAGATATGATTTTTTTTCCCAGAATTGCCCATTATCGAGCTCGGCTGATATGAGTTCAGACTCAGTTGATATGAAGCTGAGCTCATCCAATATGAACCAAGCTAGAGTGGCCCCCCTTGAGGCATTACTAAGCACAGCCATTTTGTTTACATCAAAATTATTCCCCATCATTTGTTGAAAGCAATCAATTAGTAAAATTGCCCTACCAGGCAAAAAGGAGTAGTTTTTATATGGTGAAGAATTAATGACTCCAATAAGTGAGGATTACGTTAGTGCTGTGTGATATTAGTCAAAATAATAATCGCAGTTTTGGGTAAAGAAGATTGTGATTAACGATATAATCATGATATTGTTCTCTTGTGAAAGTTGTGTGTATTCTGGTAAATAGTGTTAAGACATTTTAGTGTTCTTAATGCAGTAGACTTAGCCTTATTAATCAGAAATATACTGAGCACATATACCTTGTGTCTCAATTTAATAATAAGATTGATTTAAAACTTGTGTTTTGAACTTGTGCCCATACATGGTCAACAGAAAGCTAGGCATGGGACTTATCTAAAGGTAATGTTCATTTTTCATCTTTTAACCTCCTTTGATGTGTTTCTCCAATGTTTACTGGAATGCAGGCAACATTAGACAGACACATCAAGGAAGGTAACTGAACAATGAATTTTACAAACTGAAAATGTGTTTGTGACAACCATGCTACATGTACATACATGTTATGTAGAAATTATCTGCCATTGAATAAAAGATTTGGTTTTAGTTTTTTTCTCCACTTTATTCTCCTGTTGTGTTATGATGTCTGTATCATGAAATCATACTGCATCATGAAATCATACTGCAGACAACCAGCTGAACTCATTGTATTGTTTATCCTCCCGCAATGGAGGGATATAGCATAGAGCTCTGTCTATCTGCCTATCTGTCCATCCATCCATCTATCCATCCGTCCATCCATCTGAACTTTTGTTTTTGGCATAACTTGAACAATAGTTAATGGATTTCAATTCTTTTTGGTGTATGTCTGTATAGCAACAATGTCTATGTCACGATCGAATACCAGCAATATCCAATGAAATTATGGGAGTTATAGGCCTTTGTTTAAAAAAAAATATTGTGTAACGCTTGTTTATGATATAACTTTAACAAAAATTAATGAATTTCTATTCTTTTCGGTACAAATTTCTCTAGCAAAAATGACTACATCAAGTTTGATGACTAGCGATATCCGATGAAAATTATGGGAGTTATTGCCCTTTGGTTAATAAAAATTATAGTGTAATGCTTGTTTATGGCATAATTTTAACAATAAAAATTGGATTTCAATTCTTTTTAGCATATGTCTCTATAGCAAAAATGTCTATATCAAGTTCAATGACTAGCGATAACCGATGAAAATTATGGAAGTTATTGCTCTTTGTTAAAAAATATTGTCTAACGCTTGTTTATGGAATAACTTAAACATTAGTAACCAAATATCAGTTTTCTGGGGTATATACCTCTTTGGGAACAATGTCTACCTCATGTTTGATGACCACCGTTATCCAGTGAAAGTTGTCAGAGTTAGACAATTTTTTTTCTTTGCTCCAAAATGCATACAGAAATTTTTTTTACTGATGCCTAAAATGCATTTTGAAGGATTTAGAGTGATTACATGCTATTTAAAGGCATAGCCTGTTTGCCAAACCCTTTTCTGTTTACAGAAATAAAATATTATTAAAAAAAAGAAAAAAATTACATACAGAAAAAAAATTGACTCCTATGATCCTCTCACTCCGTCCCCTTGTCCAGTCAGTTAGGCCATAGGCCACAAAATCTTTTTTTTTGCTCCAAGATTTAGTGTGATTTTATGTCAGGGAAAAACCCCACCTGTGCTCTCCCTCCCCAATTGGGGGGTGCAGGGGGATTAACAGCACTTGGCGATGCAGGCCTCTTGTTCTTTCATGTAATGTACTCAGTGCAATGTTGTGCTATCGAAGGCCAGGGACTTTGGTCATGTGGGAAATGTCCAGGCCACTATAAAAAACAAAATCAACTCAATTATTGTGTTAATTGAGATCATTAGTGTTAACTCTGGGTTTTCCAAACATTTCTGAAATTGAGAGGAACTGCATTGTTTGAGCAGTATTATGTTTTTTCTCAATCCAGGAGGGCTTGGGGAAATGATTTCTCGACAATATTTTTATTTTTTTTTGCCCGTCATTTTTTGATGGACGTATTATGTTATGGCATTGTCCATCTGTCTGTCTGTCTGTCTGTCTGTCTGTCTCTGTCTGTCTCTGTCTGTCTGTCTGTCAGTCTGTCTGTCTGTCTGTCTGTCTGTCTGTCTGTCTGTCTGTCTGTCTGTCTGTCTGTCTGTCTGTCGTCTGTCTGATGGTGATCACCAATTGCCGTTGTGCATGTGACAGAAGCAGGTAACTCTGTTTTGCATTATAGAGTTATGCCCCCTTTTAGTACTTAAAACATTACAGTATTGTGTCGCCTACTCCTTCAACATTTTACATGCTTTGTTCAAACTTTGCACACATGGTGATCACCAGTTGCCGTTGTGCATGTGACGAGCAGATAACTCCATTTTGTATTTCCAGAGATATGCCCCTTTTAGCACTTAAAACATTACAATATTGTGTCGCCTTCTCCTTCAACATTTTACATGCTATATTGTTCAAACTTTGCACATATGTTTGATCACCAATTTCTGTTGTGCATGTGACGAGCAGGTAATTCTGTTTTGTATTTCCAGAGTTATGCCCCCTTTTAATACCTGAAAAATTACACTATTGTGTCGCCTACTCCTTCAACATTTTACATGCTACATTGTTCAAACTTTGCACACATGTTGATCAGTAATTGCCGTTGTGCATGTGACAAGAGCAGGTAACTCTGTTTTGTATTTCCAGAGTTATGCCCCCTTTTAGTACTTGAAACATTACAGTATTGTGTCGCCTTCTCCTTCAACATTTTACATGCTATATTGTTTAAACTTTGCAGACATGTTGATCTCCAATTGCTGTTGTGCATGTGACAAGAGCAGGTAACTCTGTTTTGTATTTCCAGAGTTATGCCCCCTTTCAGTACTTGAAACATTACACTATTGTGTCGCCTACTCCAGCATGTTACTTTATTGTTCAAACTTTGCACCCATGTTGATCATAAATAGTCGTTGTGCATGTGATAGGAGCAGAAAACACCATTTTATTTTTAAAAGACGAGAATCCTCACCGTTTATAGCTATTATGATCCTCAAAATGTCCTTTTCCTTGGTGGCTTCTATCATCAATCATTATCAGTGAAGTTAACCTGTCAATGAATGGACGTTACCATTGTAAATGGCAAGAAGAATCTTCTACAGCAGCCTTGTTTTTATTTTGTGAAGACCTCAGATCAATTAATATGTAAATGTGAAAACAGGTGAATTACCCTTTACCCCAGACAGGGCAGGAGAATGGGCAATAATTGGAGGGGGGACAGACATAGTCTAGTCAACAAAAATTTCAAACTTTACCCCAGAGAAACTTGTGCATGTTCCAATTTTGATGGGTGTATGTTGCCCCGCTGGGCGGTGCTCTTGTTTTATTTTGTGAAGACCTCAGATTGCTTAATATGAAAATGTGAAAACAGGTGAATTACCCTTTACCCAAGACAGGGTAGGGGAATGGGTAATGATTGAAGGTGGGGACAGACATAGTCGAGTCAACAAAATTTCAAACTTTACTCCAGAGAAACTTGTGCATGATCCAATTTTGACGGGCGTATGTTGCCCTGCTAGGTGGTGCTCTTGTTAAAATTCTGATGATATTATTAACAATATTTTTTCGTAACCGACTAGATCAGATTAATCAGGAAACCTCCCAGCACTAGATTAAGTGAAAGAAGAGAGTTGTATAGAAAATTCATCACAAACTAAAATTTGGAGTTGTAAGTGGAGATTTGTTGAAATGGAATAAGAGGTTACAATTAACTATCCGAACATCGTGGCTTTCCCAGTGGGGATGCACAGATGTTTGGATCGCTGAACTAGGAGTAGGACAAGAGAAATCTTTTCACTTTGTGAAAAAATGAGAAACAATAACACTGTCACAAAAACTGTAAGAGATCGGAGTATTTTTGTAATTATTTGGTTTGGTTTAACCCTTTACCTAACATGAAAGGAAGACAACACTTGCAAACAGATTTCTTGAATAACTTTCTTTTTCATTTTTAAGTCAAAAACAAAGCTTAAGACCCCTTATTGGAATGCACTCAATGATCTTGTTCCAATGAGGGGTCATAAGCTATGTTTTTGAGACAAAAATTGAAAAATAATGAAAATTGAATGGTAATTTTTAGGTTAACTTGACAAAGTCAAGATAAGCTATTGCCATCATGCGTGTGCGGAAGTCTGTTGGTCTGTGAGTCTGTTCACATTTTCCTTTTGCACAGGCTGCACCCTGTAGTTCTTGTCTGATCGTCACAAAATTTCATATGCAGATTTGGGGTCATGTCCTGATGATAACGTCCCCTTTTGGTCATGATCGGTCAAACGGTATGGCTGCCCAAGCCCAAAACCCGAAAACCATTAGCACAGTCTACATGTCATATTTATTAAGGAATTTCATTGCAACTTGGTAGGATGCCTCTGTATAATGCCTAGATGAGAACGTCCTCTTTTGGGCATGATCTGTCAACCGTGATGGCTGCCCAAGCCGGAAACCCAAAAAACTTTT
The DNA here is from genome assembly GCA_031216915.1 of Pictodentalium vernedei. Taxonomy (NCBI): domain Eukaryota; kingdom Metazoa; phylum Mollusca; class Scaphopoda; order Dentaliida; family Dentaliidae; genus Pictodentalium; species Pictodentalium vernedei. The sequence goes on along the minus strand of CM062297.1, from coordinate 491,368,381 downwards.
AGCACAGTCTGCAGGTCATGTTTAATATGGAGGGATTTCATTGTAACTTGGTAGGTTGACTCTGTATGATGTCTAGATGAGAATTTCCCCATTTGGGCATGATCTGTCAACCATGACGATTGCCCGAGCCCAAAACCCGAAAACCTTTAGCACAGTCTACAGGTCATAGTTGTGGAGGAATTTCATTGTAACTTGGTAGGTTGACTTCATATAATATCTAGACGAGAAAGTCTTCTTTTGGATGTGATTTAGCAACTGTGACGGTTATAGGGGCCTGAAGCCCGAAAACCTTTAGCACAGTCTACAGATCATATTTATGAAGGGATTTCATTGTAACTTGGTAGGATGACTCCAAAAAATGTCTAGATGAGAACGTCCCATTTGATTGCGATCATTCAGCCTTGATGGCTGCCCGAGCCCAAAAACCTTTAGCATAGGCAAAAGGTCATATTTATGGAAGGATTTCATTGTAACCTGTTAGGTTGACTCAATATAATGCCTTGATGATGACATCCCCTTTTGTTCGTGATTGGTCAACTGTGACGGCTACATGTGCCTGAAGCCCGAAAACGTTGAGCACAGTCTACAGGTGATATTTATGAAAGGATTTCATTGTAACTTCGTAGGATCATTCCAGATGATGCCCAGATGAGAATGTCCCCGTTTGGTTGTGATCATTCAACCATGATGGCTGCCCGAGCCCGAAGCCCAAAAACCTTTAGCACAGTCTACAGGTCATATTTATGAAGGGATTTCATTGTAACTTGGTTGGATGACTCCAAACAATGTCTAGATGAGAACATCCCCTTTTGGTCATGATCATTCAGCCTTGATGGCTGCCTGGACCCAAAACTCAAAAACCTTTAGCATGGTGTATAGGTCGTATTTATGGAAGGATTTCATTGTAACTTGTTAGGTTCACTCCATATAATGCCTAGAAGATGACATCCCCTTTTGGTCGTGTTTGGTCAACTGTGATGGCTTCAGTGGCCCGAAGCCTGAAAACCTTGAGCACAATCTACAGGCCATATATATGAAGGGGTTTCATTGTAACTTCGTAGGATCACTCCAGATTATGCCCAGATGACAACGCCCACTTTTGGTCGCAATCATTCAACCATGATGGCTTCCCAAGCTCAAAATCTGAAAAACTTTAGTACAGACTACAGGTCGTATTTGTGAAGGGATTTCATTGTAACTTAGTAGAATGACTCAGTATAATGTTGAGATGAGAACGTTCCCTTTTAGTTGCAATCGGTCTACAGTCACGGCTACACAGGCCTGAAGCCCAAAAACCTTTAGCACAGTCTACAGGCCATATTTATGAAGGGATTTCATTGTAACTTGATAGGATGACTCATTTTGGAATAATTTCACTGTAACTTGGTAACTTTCATTGACATACGTTAACTGTGAGGGCCACATACATTAACTGTGCGGTCATAATAACCCACCCCTCAGCTCTTTAGTACGGTGTACACCTCATAATGAACATACTCCCAATTATCACAATTCTTGTCTTATTTCATAATCCTTTCATAAACATGGGACATTATCCTTTTCATCAAACACAACACACAGACAAGTTAAGCTACAATGTCATTGACACTTTCATTGTGAATAGTGCTGGCCGGTCTTGGCCGTTATGTTGGGTAAAAGATTAGTAAATAAAGAGGTTACTACTTGGTTAGTTTCATATTTGCAGAAATATAAGCCCTCGATAACTTCACACCAGCCCTCGATCTTCGATCTGATATGAAGTTACCTCGAGCTGATATCTTGGCCGATATGAAACTAACCTGGTAATAACCTCTAAATATCAGTCTTCTTAGAAACCACCAGACAAAGCCAACCAAACTTAGCATAAATTATGTTTGGGGAATAGCCTTCCAAGTTTGTTCAATAGAAGAAGCTAAGCCAGTGGGCTTGGAGCAGTGCCTCAAAATCCTGAAATTCTTCTTCTCATAAACCATCAGTCACAATGCTTTGAAATTTGGTACGCAACTTCCTTATATGCTCAAGATTCAAGTTTTTTCAAAGAAAGTTTCTCTGACAATATTTGGGCTTATATTGGGAGTGGTAGTTTTGGTTTATATTTTTTGAACTGGTGGGCAAATTTAGACCAAATTCTGCATGCAGTAGTATTAGGGAACTTGTACAATGGTGCGCACTTAATTGTATATCTTTTAATTGAACAACCCTGTTAATTGTACACAACTTAAAAACATTAAACCATTTACAATACCTTCAGTACAAATTTTACCTGTTATCTGCATATAGGTTATAGAGTAAACTCCATTTAATTGAATAAAAAATTGTGTAATCTGTTGAAGAATTACTCCCGATATTCACTGAATTCCTACATTTACGGTCAATGTTGGCCTCAATACATCCAGTATTGGCATTTAATCTATTATATATTATTTGACAAACCTCAATGAGAACTGTCAAACAAGATATAATAGAATAACTCCTCAGTTTATAATTAGAAGGTATGAAAATGACCCAATTCCTGTTAAGTATATCCTCCTAATTTAATAATTTTCTCTGGCAAAGTGGCTGTTCAATTAACAGGGCTCCACTTTTTCTTGAAAAAATCCCCCCCCCCCCCCCCCCCCCATGGGAACCCCAGGAACTAAAAATAGAAAAATATTAAAATGCCCATATTTCCCAAACTACGCAAAATAAAAAATGTATGGTATTTAGCATCCTTAGGACTAGTAGAATCCAGTTGGCCAAAAAGATTTAGGAGGTTGTGTTATGGGGTGCCATATGGTGAGGGGTCAATCAGCATTTTTAATATTTGGTATACAACATACTGTGGGAGATCTGATTCAATATGAGGAAATTTCTTTAAAGAATCTTCTCAATTTTGATATACAGTATTCTTATGGGAATCAGATTTAAGTTTGTTCAAATCAGGTCTGTGGGTTTGTATTTGGGTTCCAATGGGAGCCCACATTTTAACTTGGTAAAACATATGAAATTTCTTTAAAAATAGTCTTCGTCAGATTGACCAGTCAAAATGTTTTCGTATTCAATATACAGCATGCTTAGGGGGTTCAGATTAGGGCCCTTTGAATATTCGGTATTCTAAAATGTATTTGATTCAACTGCCATTTTCACTTCAAATTTGTATTTTATCACGTCCCTGCATAGATAAATGCCAGAAAATGACAACATTAATTGTTGTTGACATCAACCATAGTGGAATTTAACACTTCTGCGGCCTGCTAGATCAATTTTTAGCTTAACTTGACAAAGTCAAGATAAGCTATTGCCACCATACATGCAGAAGTCTGTGAGTCTGTTAGTCTTTGGCTCAGGCAACACCCCATAGTTCTTGTCCGATCATCACAAAATTTCATATGCAGGTTCGAGGTCATGTCTAGATGAGAATGTCCCCTTTTTGGTCGTGATCGATCAACCGCAATGGCTGCGAGATCCCAAAACACGAAAACCTTTAGCACAGTTTACAGGTCATATTTATGAAGGGATTTCATTGTAACATGGTAGGATGACTCCGTATAATGTCTAGATGAGAACGTCCCCTTTTGGTTGTGATCGGTCAACCGGGATGACTGCGAGAGCTCAAAATCTGGAAACCTTTAGCAGTCTACAGGTCATATTTATGAAGGGATTTCATTGTAACTTGCTAGGATGACTCTTTATAATCTCAAGATGGTCGCGATCGGTCAACTGTTACAACTACGAGGGCCCGAAAACCTTCAGTCTACAGGTCGTATATATGAAGGGATTTTATAGTAACTTCATAGGATGACTCTGTATAATGTCTAGATGAGAACGTCCTATTTTGGCTCCGAGCCACAAACCTCAGACCATGTTACCATGAACTCATCTCAATAATGTATATGTTCCAATAAGACACTACCCATAGCCCAAAACACGAGAGGCTGATTTACTAAATTTGGGATGGTTAAAAGTTGCCTTGTTCAAGGCAACTGTTAATGATCACAGGTTTAGTAATAAACCTCTTGTGTACCCCATGACGGCACTGGATAATAATCAATAAACCAGATAAACTCATTCCATCTCAGTTCAAATCGTAAATCACTTTGTAATTTAAACAACACTTCACATGGAACACAGTCTGCTGTGAGTGTGAAAAATCCAGAAAAATGAAGTGGCTTGCTAGTCACTCCGTTGATAATACAATTATGAAACGGACGATGTCATTTCAAATATTTCGTGTGGTGACGTCAGATGGTAACATTTGCTACTGGAGCCGTAAACATAAAAGAAACTATGCCAGCTCTCATCCAATTAGAGAGCGAGGATTTTACTCTTATTGGAATATGGTCTAGTTGTTAATTGGTCCCTTTATTCATCAATCATGCAGCTTTTGCGTGCTTTGGATTTTCTCACACCCTACCAGCTACAGTGGTACATGTAACGTGTACATGTATGCTACACCCTCTAAGACTGTACATCTAGGCTAAAATAGACCCATACATATATAGTATAGAGCAGGTAATTTATGAGTCATACACTTGTTGGGTGATGAGCACTAATCTTTTTCACTTGGATAGATAGGTGAAATACAGGTGATGTGCTTTATATGATGGCCATGATTTTTCTTTGACCGGATTAGAATTCATGTGTGTCACCAGAACTGCGACAAAATGATTTACATGTAAGATTGAGTAAATTAAATGATTTTCAATACAACACACAGCCCCTTCCCCACACACAAACTCGCAAAAAAAGGAATAGTGAAATTGACATATAATTTGTAATGGTTTTTCAAAAAAAAAAGAACTAAGTGCATAAAGAAGACACAGGAGGAAAATAATGCAATAGTTTATTTTTTTATTATAAACAAGTAACTTGAGATTGATTATATCTTGACAAGTTGAAGAATGTACATGTAATGATCTGAAATAATAAAAATTTCTTTGTTGTTGTGACAGGGTTACAAAAGTCATTTATTTATAGGGTATTAAACAAATTTTATTTTTGAATTCTTGCGGGCACATTTATCCTGGAGGGCCCATTTTAGACACTTTTTCCCTACATAGTTTTCCAGACTGAGTATTTCTTTCTCACTGGTTCAGACTTCTTTCACATTAAAAATGCAATGCATAATGAAATGTCTTAATATTTCTCATCACAAGATTTTGTTTTGTTTTGTGTATCTAATGTTCTGTGAATCTTTCGTTTATGAGTGGGTCATTGGGCAGAAACTGCATGCTGTAGAAAATGCACCCTCAACAAGGTAGACCTACCCTTTCCATTGATGCATATTTTTCCACCCCATGAGTGTACGTATAAACCCACACTAATACTTACTAGGCCATTCAATAAACATATTGGACTATCACTCAAATTTTCAGCTAACAGGCCATTTTGTTATCTACATGTATGAGCTGCCAAGTTGCTTGTCACATCTTGAAAAGAAACAAGAGAGCACATATCGCTAAAGCAATACAATGTCCCCTACCGGACTAATGAACATTAATAATTATACAAATGTTATAATCTAGATGTGATCAGCATGAATTCAGTTGAACCATTTCCAAAAAAAAGTCGGGAAAACTGATATTTTGGCACTTCTCCATATTTTCAAGGGCCATAACTCACACAAGAATAATGCAATCAGCATGAAACTCAAACTTGATCTGTAAGTCATTGTTCTATAGTAGGTAACCAAGAATGAAATCATTCGGTTGAAGCATTTCCAAAAAAAGTCCGGAAAACTAAAGTATGACTGACTGACAGACTGACGGATGGATGGATGGACAGAGTGTAAATGAAACTTGATCTGTAAGTCATCATTCTAAGTAGGTTACCAAAAATGAAATCATTCCGTTGAAGCATTTCCAAAAAAAGTCCGGAAAACTGATATTTTGGCACTTTTCCATATTTCCAAGGGCCATAACTCACACGAGAATAAGGCAATCAGCATGACACTCAAACTTGATCTGTAAGTCATTGTTCTATAGTAGGTTACCAAAAATGAAATCATTCCATTGAAGCATTTCCAAAAAAAGGCCGGAAAACTGATATTTTGGCGCTTTTCTATATTTCCAAGGGCTATAACTCACACAAGAATAATGCAATCAGCATGAAACTCAAACTTGATCTGTAAGTCATCGTTTTATAGTAGTTTACCAAAAATGAAATCATTCCGTTGAAGCGTTTCCAAAAAAACTCCGGAAAACTGATATTTTGTTGCTTTTCCATATTTCCAAGGGCCGTAACTCACACAAGAATACTGCAATCAGCATGAAACTCAAACTTGATCTGTAATTCATCGTTCTATAGTAGTTTACCAAAAATGAAATCATTCCTTTGAAGCGTTTCCAAAAGGACTCCGGAAAACTAAAGTGTGACTGACAGACTGACGGATGGACAGAGTGCAAACCTATAGTCCCCTCCAGCGATGCCGGTAGGGGACTAATACGTATACATGCAGATTCATTTCTGTGAAGTGACTCCATTGCAAATTGTCATGTAATGGTTGACTGTAAGGGGGTATTTCTCCCTCCTCCAGTTTTCCAAACCCTCTTGTGTACTCTCCATGTTACATGCTCTTCATTGCCCATCACAGTGCTCTGACCTGCCCCAACTCTCCCCCATTAATTATCTGGCCCCAGAGGGCTGCAATCAACTATCCCCTTCCCCCCAATCTCATATGCCTATGGTTCTCAGAAAAACTTTAAATGCCCCTGCCCCACCACAACACCCCATTCATTCCCATATCCGTCATCAACTATCTCTATGTATTCCATGGTTCTAGTTTAACAGGTTTCCATGGTTCTAGTATAACAGTTTATCTTTCTCCCATTAGCTCTTCCTCTCCCCAGGGATAACTCTTCCCTAAATTTACTTTTAAAAATTGGTTGATACTGTAAAAGAGAAAATTTCTATATCTTCACAGTGGGGGATACGATTTCTATCTTTCTGCAGTTTCTTCGATAATCTATCGTTTTGCGTATAATAAAACATGTATTGTTGTGGGGAAGTAGCAGATAGAGAGTTTTGACCAGATTGTGACATAGTTGTGATTCGGTCAAGAAATTCTCTGTCCCCTATAAAGATCACAAGTGTGGTACTTTTTTTTCGATCAGATCCTGATCAGGTCAGTACAGACTTAAACACCAGTGAGTCTAGGTTTCATAAATAAATATAATGAAATCAAAACTGATTCATAGAATACAAATGAAAACAGCATCTTCGATTCAATGTGCTTGCATTTTACAGTGATTGCTGGGAAGAGAATGCAGGCGAGTGAATAATCACTCTCCTCATTTTGATTTTGCAAGAGAGAAAAATTCAGGGGAGTGATTTTAACCCCTTTCTGCTATGGCAGCTCAAACTGGCCAGCACTATACACAAAAATGACCATATAAATTTTGTTATTTTTTCATTTTTGCTCTAAAAAATAGCTGATAACCCCTCATAACCCCTCATTGGAATTGAGCTCATTCCAACGAGGTGTCATAAGCTATGGTTTAAGCAAAAAAATGAAAGAAAGATTTCAGTTATGCGAGATAATGTTTTGTGAGTATCGTCTCCTAGTTGGGTCAGGTAATGGGTGATTGAAATACAATATATAACCTGATGTTCAGACATAATTTCTACATACATCATGAAGGCGAGTGATTAATTGCTCCCCTTGTAAAGTTTAGGAGAGTGATGGCAAGTGAGAGGGATCTCTCTCCTTTCCCATCAGTCCCTGATTTTATTCCCGTGGGTGAGATTCTTCATGTACAGTGCTGTGGAGAGAAAAGTGGAAAGATAATTTCTGTCTGCTTTTGTGCTATAAATTTTTTAAAGTGGAAAAAGATAGCAACTATTATTTAATAACAGTATTGTAAGATAGCGAAATATTAAAATGACTCTATGGCACCTCTGTTATCAAGCATTATTACTTGTACATTTTAGTCCTCTGAGGATAAAAATCAAACTCTTACCACTGCTAAAAACAATACATGTATTTTGTTTTTAAAATTTTCTATAAATTTTAGTTCATGTCCCATCATTGAAATGAGCCCATTGAGCTTATCCCAATGATATCTTCTGGAAGATAAAATAAAGCCAGAGTTTAATTAACTTACTTTTGTCCAGGTTTCCTTGTGTGGTATCTTGTCCATAATGGTTTAACCACTAAAAACTTTTTCACAAACTTCATATAGATGTGTATTATGAGTTGACTGGGAGTGCAGTGGCTCAGTGGTTATGGAATTGGACTTGAAACCTAAAGGTACATGGTTCAATCCCCGCCAGGGGTAACTGCGTTGTGTCCTTGGGCAAGTCACTTAATCCCGATTGCTTACAAGGGGGCATTGTAGCTCTGTGTGCTAAGGTGTACACCCTGTAGATGGTGCACTTGTCTTCAACCAATGCTAACCCTGCTTGCGTGGAGTTAGTACGTTGGTGAGTCTGACAGTTGCTTGCCATTGCTCAGTGGTTCTCTTCAGGTACTCTGGCTTCCTCCACCCATAAAACTGTCTGACATGAGGTGACCCTGGCTATTGAAAGTGTTGTTGAACCCCCAAAAATAAGGAAATAAATAAATAAATAAATATGAGTTGACAATTATATAATGTGGTGCAACTTCCTTTCTGATACTGCTTTGTCTACAATTTGTTAATGCTGCATCAACATTTTGTTTGAGTTGGATATAATTTACAAACCACTGAATATTTTTTTTACAAAATTTTATAAAAGTATGTCATGCATGTATGAATAACAAGCTATTAATTGAAAATAGAATGTGTTTTCATTTTTGGAATTCACTAAAAACAAACCCAACAAGGGTTCTTATTCTTCTTGAATAGTACTACCTGGTTTTAACCATTACATTGGGTAAAGAGTTGATATAGATGACATTTACACTAAGGCTGTACAGTGCACAGGGTTATTCAGTTTGAAATGAATTTTTTTTTATAACCAGAAAGTGTGACTGACCCTGGGCAGTGCACAGGGTAGTCACACTTTCTGGTTATAAAAAAAATTGGTAACTACCATATCACATGCTACATGAAAATATATAATGATTAAGGCTGTAAAAATGCTTTGGGTAAGTTAGTTACATGTCGTTACATAAGGTGCTGGATTCAAGGAACTATTGGAAATACTTATACTGGATTGTGGAAATGTTTTAAAGTGAATTCCAAAAATGAAAACATATTCTATTTTCAATTAATAGCTTGTTGAATATAGAATGTCATACTCCAAGGTCAAGGTAACAGGAAGTTGCCATATGTCATATCACTGCCTGCTTGTCAGGATTTTTACTCAATAACTGCTGTACAATTGTTTATGAAACTTTAAAGTGTGTCCTTATGAGGAGACATGTATTGCTTATTACATGTAAGTGCATGCCCTCAATGTCATGGGTACAGTGAAGTTCAAAGGCTATATTATTGTACTAGCTTATTCAGATTTATTTTTTTTCAAGGCCATAGCTTTTTGACCATTGGAAAATGTTTAGCAAGACTTTATATGTATGTTTACTGTGACAAGCCTATGTGCAGCCTACCACATTTCCATGGACAAGTTCATAAAAAGGGTTCAAATGTTAACCCTTTACCCATCATAACAGTCAAAAATGGCCAGCTATTCATAAAAATCACTATTCAATTTTCATTATTTTTTTCATTTTTGTTTCAAAAACAATGCTTCTGACCCCTCATTGGAATAAGTTGATTGAGCTCATTCCGAATGAGGAGTAATAAGCTATGTTTTTGTTGCAAAAATGAAGAAAAATGAGTTATTCAAGAACTTTGTTTGCAAGTGTCATCTGCCTTTTGTGTAAGGTAAAGGGTTAAAGCATCACCATTTTCTTCAAGAAGGCAGTTGTCCCAGAGGGTTACAATTCAAAGTATGCTAAAAAGCTTCTTGTTTAATTTTGATGTGAAAGTTTTAAATACTGACATGCACACTTTGTGTTTAATAAAAGGGTTAACCTTTCCCAGATTCATTTTTGAAAGACACAATTTCTTCTTGAAACTCAACAATCCTGGTACAGTACTGTCATAAACAAAATCGGATACAGAGTTTTGATCAGACCATGACTGTGCCATGGGTTCTGAGACTTTCCTGTCCACAACACAGTAGATTCTGAACTGTCAAAAATGGAACGGGAGAACATTACATTTCATATGCTATTTTCATTTCTTTGTCTTGATTCAGCCTTGATTTCACTTTATTTTTACTGTGAAATATTCTGGTTCCAACGGTGAAAATATATCACAACCAGGTCATGTTCTGCAATCACAGAAGTGGGAGTGCAGTGGCTGAGTGATTAGGACATTGGACTTCAAACTGAAAGGTCTACAGTTCAATGCTGACCAGCGGTAATTGCATTGTTTCGTTGGGCTAGGCACTTAACTCTTAACCGGCTGAGTACTTTCAAGATATGTTTCATCAAATCTGGTCATGGTTGCTGTGAAGCAGACATGACTAGATTTGCTGAAAAATTCATATAAATTTAACTGAGCAAGTCATTTGTGAAAAATATTCATTCAATTTACAGGGGAAAATTCAATTAAATATGCCCAAATTAAATTATACTTATTTTAGTGTCAAGAGAAATTCTGTCCTGGTAGTAATATCCGCCAGCAGCATGCAAGGGGTTAATCCTGATTGTTCACATGGGCTTGAGAGCCCAGTTGTACTGTGTACTAAGGCGTATTGCATGTCAATGGACAACTTGCCTTTAATCAATGCCAACCCTGCTTATTCAGAGTTAGTATGTAGGGGAGTCTGACAGTTGCTGAGTACTCTGGCTTCCTCCACCTATCAAACTGTCCAACACACGAGGTGGCCCTTGCTCTCGAAAGTGTAGTCAAAACTCTAATAACCCCATACAAAAAAGAGTCCAAGAATTTCAACCGGATCAGGATCAAAATTCTGCACCAAAGCAGATACTATTAAATCCTTATTGATCAGGCCTTAGAATTTGTCCTGATTTGCAAAAATTGGGTTTTGATTCTCCCGAATTCATGCTGCAAGAATCAGTTTTCAGTCCTTAACTTGTCGAGTGCTAAATTATTTTTGGCCCTCAAAATTTGTCTTTGCAGTGTTACAATTTATGGGAGAGTGCCTATGGACACTCTCCCATAAATTGCAACAAGGCAAATCTGTATAAACTAAATAATTTTCCTTTGAAGATAATATGGAGCACAACCTCAGAATATGGATCCTTTAATCTGTGGTACCTGAATTTCAGCGTAAAGCCAAAATATGAGCTTCCAGAACTCTACCAGTTAAATCATTTAGAATTTAAAAGTACTGTTATATCCTTATTTGAAAATCTCTGTGATGCATGTTTTCCTCATATTTCAACTTTCAACACTGGCTTGTAAGATGTATAAGTATCATATCACAGGTTTCTCGACTTATTAGGTATTTATACGTTTTGTCACAATAACATATTCGGTGAGCGAACTATGACCGATGGATGCAGTCGGTGCACCGAATTATGACTGACTGACACATTATTGCTGTAAGAATATCACTGTTCAAGTGAAAATGTGGCAGAAATCGTGCAAATAAGATGCTAATAGCACATGCTGGTTTCCACTTTATTGAAGGCCATACTGTATATAACTTCTAAATACCTAACCATTCACCATACCTTCAGTACAAATTGACCTGTTAATTCTATAAAGATAGTTTGGTTATAGAGTCAACCACTGTTAACCCTTCACTTCACTCACTCATAAAAAGAAATTCTTGAATAATTAAAAGTTGCCATGTTTTCCTCAAAATCATAGCTTCTGACACCCATTGGAAAGAGCTCGAGGTGCTCGTTCCAATGAAGGGTCCTAAGCTATGTTTTTGTGTCAAAAATTTAACCAGTTATGAAATTTGAATGGTGATTTTTATGGAATGCTAGAATAAAATTCCAGTCCTGTCCTTTTGAAAATCACAGGAGGGCAAGTGCTGGCTCTTCTTCATCTTTATTCAGGTGGGCTGGTACATACCAAAATCATCAGAATCAGGCTATTAAGGAGGGCAGTTACTTGCTCTCATCAGCAAAATTTCAGGCAGGCTGTAAGGACCTGGAGCAATCACCCTCCTCAAAATGACAGGCCTGATTTTCTTAAACAGAATTTGTTTATCAATAATTGTTTTGTCACATTTTATCAGAGAGTTCCCATTGGCAATCTTTAACTGATATAGTGCTGGAAGCCCATATCTGGGCTTTACTCTGAGGTTAAGGTCCTGCAACTTGAAGGCTTCATACTCAATGGATGTGCTTCGTATTATCTTTGAAGTAATATTATTTAGTCTGTAGGGACTTGTCTTGTTACAATTTATGGGAGAGTGCCTGTAGGCACTCTCCCATAAATTGTAACAAGGCAAAGACATGTGAACAAATTTTGATGGCCAAAAATAATTCAGCACTCTACCAGTTAATAAACTGTTGTAAAACAAATCCATTTGAACAAAATATTGCTTTTTACTGATCGTGAAGTGCATTTAAAAAATATGAAAGCTTTTTCTATGTTGCAGCATTCTTTAATTTATTCCTCATAGTGATTTTCAGCACTAAGAGGGTTAAGTGGAGGTGCAGAAAGTTTTGCTCCAGAAAGAAAATCAAAATTCTTTCCAGTCTGATGATCCCCCTTGATTTGTTTTGAAACAGCTAATACAAGCCAGTTATGCCCCTTGATATATTGATTATGCTAATTGGTTTAATAATAGATGACATTCCTGCTAATAATAAATCAGCTGCAAGTTCTCCACTGAAACCAGCATGCATTACTGTTGGTGGAAAAATTCCAAGAATTGTTTTTTCTACTATAGTTTTTCTGAATATCTGTTCATCTGATTAGAGATTTAGCAAAAATTATACAAATTCTGGACTACTGGGTGGTTTATTATTGAGTGCCAGGAATCAATAATTCTTGTAAATGCAGGCATTGTCTACAGATAAACAGACTCCATGTTTCATGTGTTTACATTTTTAATTGTTGATAAATAATCTGTATTTATCTCCTGATCTTTAGGATTTACCTGTTACATGTTGAGGACTACCAAAGTTCTTTTGGTGTGAAATGGAAACTGTCTTTCACTAGATACAAGTGGAGCCAGAAAAAATTGTATGCCAGTTTTAAATGAATATCTGTTCACATTTCCTGTCAGCTAATATTACAGAATTATTCATCAGTTGATTTGGAAGCTCTTGTGGGGAGCTTCCTATGAGAGATAGACTGCTCAGATATCTCTTGTTTATTTCGAGAGCTCTGTTTATTCAGTGGATATATGTTTTGGCTGAACATCACCTAAAGCTCATCTCTGTGATGCCAATTATGTGATGAAGAGGAAAAATTTCCAGACAGTACGTTAGAAGAATTTATTGGATAAACATAAAGAAATGTCAGTCTAGACAAGAATAATTGTCTATATTTTCTCTTGCTTTCTATTTTTGTCAAACAGAAGAAATCTTTGTTTACTTATTATCCGTTGAGCAATAGATTTTTCTTCCCTGTTGGAGACAAACAATGAGCAAGGGAAAATCACCTGTTGACATTGAGACAGCCACAGCTGAGCAGACTCTCTATCTGTGCAATTTCCGGGTATCTGTTGATGGAGACTGGCTGTGTTTACGAGAACTTGCAGACGTGCAAATTGAACGACACGTTGCGTCACCAGAAGATGGTAGGTTTCTTTATCCCATTATCAGTAGAAATAGCGCCAGCCCATAGGATCATATTAGTATGCCAAATGTTGTGATAGACCTTTTCAAAAAGGCTTGTGGATTTATTGGTTTGTGAGGAGATGGAAGCTGGCAGCTCCAAAGCATTATATAGATATCAGTTGTACATCTACCCTAGGGAATACCAGGAATTGATTCAGTACTTGTTTACTTTGGAAGGCAAGTTCTCACTGGTATAATGGACCTTTAACCAATTAGGGTTGTGTGTGTGGGGGGGGGGAGTAAATCCTCTCACCATGGTAATGGTATGGGGTAAGGGTGAGGGTTCACAAGGACACAGCACCTAAACCCATTGTCGTGGGAAATCCCTCCTTTATTTGGGACATGATGGGAAATTCTCTAGCCCACCACCATCCCCCCCACCCCCCCACCACCCCCATTGGGGAACACAAGCCCGCTTGTCAGGGAAATCCTAATGCCATACCTGCCTTTTATTATATCATTTACCATACATGGCCAGAAAATGACACCTGCAAAAGAATTTCATGGATGACTAAGCATTTCAATTTTTGCCTACAAAACAAAGTGTATTACCTCTCATTGGAATGAGCTCATTCCAATAAGGGGTCATAAGCTATGTTTTGAAGACAAAATTGAATAAAAAATAAAATAATAATAATAAAAAATCAATATGAATGGTTATTTTTTGTGATGGGTAGAGTGCTAAAGTTGACAACATCATTAGAAATGATCGGCTAAACTTTACTTTTTACTTGTGTTGCATTCCTGGTATAACCATGCATGTAGATGCTGAAAGTGACATTAATCCTCAGTTAACAAATATACATTTATTGTTCAGCATAAATCAAAGTATTGCATATTTCTTGATAAACCATGTTTTTTTGCTTGGAATTCCTCAGAGTGATTTCTCAAGATAGTTCCAATTTACATGTACAAATAATATATCCTTTCTGTTTCAGTGTTGAATTAATATTTAATGGTCCAATTCAAGACAAATTCTTTTATAGTATTTTTCATACTACTGGCAAGTAGTTTATCATGCCCCCAACTTGAAAAATCAAAGAGGTATCTAGTGGAGACCTCCATCCATCCATCCATCCATCCGTCCGTCCGTCCGTCCATCCGGCCATCCGTCCGTCCATCCATCCATCCGTCCATCGATCCGTCTGTCTAGGCGTCCGTCCGTCCATCCGTCCATCCGTCCGTCCGTCCGTCCATCCGTCCATCTACATCTATCCATATGTCCGTCCATGTGTACCAACATTTCCCCTTGTATCTCAGCCACTGCTACTCTGATTTGAATGATATTTGCTATTGTGATAGAGCATCATGGGGAAATCATACTTGTGCAGCATGAGTTTCTTCCATACATTTTTCCAGATTTATGGCCCTTTTTCACTCTTTCGACTTGGAAAATATTTGGCTGGTTGGGGACATTGGCACACACTTTAAGTTACCCCTCTTGTTTTGTATGTGTTTCTGTACAAGAAATAGTTTTCTGCTGATATACTAGAGATTGCTTGTAAACATTACCCAAGAAAGAGAAACAATACAGTTTGCGCAAACATTATTTTTTTGTTCTTTGTCTCATAAATATCAGGAAATAGGCAGCTTGTTATGTTAGAGTTGTGGCTTTCAAAGTTTCAACAGTTTTCTTTTGAGCCCATATAATAGGTTGCAACCATATGTGGGAACCCCGGGAAGTGAAACAGGACTGTTGTTTACTGGGATTATTGTGATCCCCGATGAGTCTGGAGGTGGGATGGGGAAAATCTCACCCGAGGGGCAATATATTTGAACCAGACCCAAGGCTTGCTGAGGGTCTGGTTCAAATATCTTGCCCTGAGGGTGAGATTTCCCCATTCTCACCTTCAGACTCATCAAGGATGATTTTTCTCCCCCACACGAGGATTACGTCATTATAGATACTTGGAGGTCACATGCTGACATACCCAATTTATCAAGTCATGGTCCTTTCGAAAAACGAACAATTTCATCGGAACGATCGTACAAAAGTTAGGTATATACCATAGGTATATACTAAAAAATTGATTGTAACACTGTCCGTTTAGGGTTTAATGAATTTGCGCGTGTCAAACTCTAATGTAAAGGGCATTGTGAGATTATTGATCGATCGATAAATTCGTGCAGTGATATTATTAAATCTGCAGAGAAACATGGGGTTGAAACAAATCAACATTGTTGATTTTGAATGGCACGAGGATTACATGTGGGAAATTGTGAAGCCATTTTGTTTATTTACAATTGTGCAGATGATGATGAAACAGTTCCGGCGACCTAATAAAATATGCAAATGAGTATGTCAGGTGGGGTGGGTGGGATAGAAATTTCTTTTCAACCTACTCACAATTGTTTACAATTGGCTGTAACATAAGTGCAAGCCCTACTTCGGAACTTACTCAAGCTTTTAAGAAACTTTTCCAAACAAGTTGGAAAAGTAATAGAGTGCAAAAGCACAAAAATGATCGAAAAAAGGGTCGAGCGAGACCAGCGCTTGAAATTACAGGTACTTTCTCTGCACACCTCTTGCGTTTACCGAGCGCATGTGCAACAACCGTGACGTCAATTCCTTTTATTTCCGCCATCATTGTACATGGTCGGAAATTTTTGTGACTCATGCTATTCTTAGCTATTATCTTCGTGAACAACTTATTGTATGTGTTAATGTTCATCTGATTGTGTGCAAGTGGATTGTATCCTTTGTCAAGCTTTCAAAATTATTGATATTTAATGCTATTTTTGATCATTTTTGCTTGTATTTTCACACATAGTCTTCTTTTTCCCCCACATGTAAACACAACCTTTGTTCTGTTTTCCGTCGGCGGGAAGCTTGATTTCATTATTCACTTTCATATTATGCCAAAGACTACTCCTTGTACCTCTTGCTTGCAGGTGAAACATGTGGATGACTCTCATTCCACATGTGTCACTTGCAACAATTGTACTCAGACCCAATCATGTGGTATTTGTGAGGTTTGGTCCTCAAAATTCTGGGCTTCTGTTAACAAGGTGGTTCTGTCCAGAGCTAGAACCCCTCGTTCTCGGGGTAAGGGTAGCCATGCCATAGCAGACATTTCTGTTTGTGCATGTGGTGACTCTGTCACACAGGATTCTGATCTGTCTTCTGTGGCGAGTTCCTCTGCAACTGTTGACGGTGCTAGTTCAGTGATACCTGACGTGAAGACCGTGGTGTCTTTGCCTTCTGATGTCAATCTTGAGGCGTCTGTTTTCATAGAGAGCTTCTCCGAGGTCAGCTCGGTGACCCTCTCCGATTTTCCTCCTATGCCGTCGACAGTTGCTGAGGAAGTGGTTACTACAGATCCTATTCTGTATGATGGTGGCTCTTCCATCTTCTCTGGGGATGGTCTACAGTCTCGGCGGACCGAGGCTGTATCTGCTGGTGTGTCTGTGAGCTCTCAGCCTCCCCTGGCTTCGCGGCGAAGCTGTGCGGGTTTGTTGTCTGCTCCATCTCATCTAGCTAGGTTTGCTCCTAGTAGGTTGAGCCGTTCGGTCGCTTAAGCAGTGATTCCTCGCCCCTCGAGCGATTCGTTTATTGTTCCTCCTTCCCCTGCTGGTGTGCCGACTAGCAGGATGGGGTTGGGACATTGGCATTCAGGGCCTGCTGTTTGGCAGAGGTCAGTGACAGCCCCGGTTAGCTGTCACTCTCGGAACCTTCCTCCGGTGATTCCTCACTGTGTTCCAAGTCTGGGTGTTGATCGATGCTTGCCGTCGGTCTCAGAGGATGGGCAGTTGGGGCCGTCTGCCGCGCAGAGGCCAATCACAGGTTCCTGTCATTCTTGGAACAATCCCCCGGTGTCTTCTCACTGTGTCCCAGGTCCAGCTACCGATCGACATGCGCCGTCGGTCTCTTTAGAAGATTTGCAGGCAGGACCTTCTGTTTCGCAGAGGTCAGTGATGGCCCCTGGGCATCACAATCAGGACTATCCTCCGGTGTCTTCTCACCGTCTCCCTATTCTGTCTGCCGATCGATGTTCGACGTTGGTCTCTTCTGAGGATTTGGGTTCTTCTTCCAGAAGGGTCCATTGGGAGGACACTCCGTCGCGCGATGCTGCTGCGGCGGATTCTCAGGGTGACCTGCATCAGGCCGTTTTGGCACTCACCCAGTTGCTTTCTGGCAACCCTCAAGTTGGCCTCCCTGTGCCTCCTGAGGCACAACCTCCTTTGGTCGGTCGCCGAGATGTCTCGCCTGGCCCCTTGGATACTGCACAGTATTCACAGGAGGTTTCTGCTGGTCAGCCCGAGTTGTGCTACGTCTCCTCTGCTACAGAGGATAACGATTTTCTGGAAGGTGATGGGCCTCCCTTGTCAGTCTTGGGGCAGGCTTTGGATTGCCGGACGTTCAACCTTCAGACCAGCCATCTGTGACCATCTGGCCGCGGTTCACTGTGGAGCGCCGTAACCCTGTTGAGCCTTCTAGCTCTGGGGCTTTGCGTCCTCTGCAATCGGCTCAGGTTACCAAAATGCGTTCTAAGGCCCTCAAGGGTTCTTTCTTTTCTAGAGCTGATGCCTGTCTGCCTCCGTCAGGGTTTCGTGTTTACGATTCCGTCTCTCCACCAGTCTTCCAAGGGATGACTACTGTGGATGAGGATTCTTCTTCCCTCGGGTTAACTAAGCCTAAGTCGGCAGTTCTCCCGGTGTCCCGAGAGATGCTGGATATGTTATCTCTTGTGGACCATGTCGTCGCTGCCCTGGCTGAATATTTTCCACCAGGGGAGTTTGATGATGTTCAGGCACCTTTTCGCATTTTGTCACAGGCTCTCATGAACTTGACAAACACTCATGCTTGTAACATGGCTAATTTGGAGCTGGCACGCCGGGATGCGGTGTTGGATTCTTCTCCATCCCTTCCTTCTGAGCAGCGTGCTGTTCTGAGGTCTGCCTCTTTGGTTGGACCTCAGTTGTTCCATGGTTCCGTGGAAGCTGTCCGTGGCGAAGTTCGTCATTCGAAGGACCAGCTTTTACTGCGACAGCTGGACCAACCTGCTGCTGCGGGTAGTGGTCGTTCCAGGCCCACCAAGCGTGCTGCTGCATCTGCCTTGTCGGCTACGCCTTCGGCTCCGTCTGCTCTTTCTACTCAGAAGAAGCGCCGACGTGGCCAGGCTCGCTGGCAGCCTCAGGCTGGAAAGTCTCAGGACTCTGTCACTTCCCGAGATGGTTTCTCCTCTCGGGGGCCTCGTCGAGGCCGCTAGTGAAGGTTCTCACCTCGATTCGCCTCCAGTCGGGGGAAGGCTGTCGCTGTTTTACGACCGTTGGACAGAGATAACGTCAGACACTTGGGTCCTCAACGTCATACTATCCAGTCTGTGACTGTCCTTCCATCGGCACCCCAGTTTATCTCGGGTGCCCCTCCCGACTCGGGTCCCTTCCGATTCTCTACGTCAGGACCTTCTGGTTTAGGAGATCGACAATCTCCTCTCCAAAGGGCGATCGAGGTGGTCAGGAACACCCTTTCACCGGGGTTTTACTCGAGACTTTTCTTGGTGCCGAGGAAAAACGGCCAATTTCGTCCTGTCATCGATCTGAGTATCCTGAACGAGTACATAATAGCTCCTCATTTCAGTATGGAGACTTTCCGGTCGGTTCGACGTTCAGTTCATCAGGGAGACTTTGCTGCCAGTATCGACCTGAAGGATGCCTACTTCCATGTACTCATTCATCTGGCGTCACGGAAATACCTTCGGTTCTCGTTTCGGGATCGAGTCTATCAATTCAGAGCTCTCACGTTCGGTTTGAATCTGGCTCCTTGGGCCTTCACCCGACTGATGTCACATGTGCTTGCTTTCCACCGTACTCAGTCGGCTGTGACTTCGTCAGCCTACCTGGACAACATCCTCCAATGGCACCACGATGCTGCTGTTCTGGAGTTAAACGTCCGGCAGTTTCTTTGCCTGCTAGCGTCGCTGGGTTTCAGAGTCAATCTCGAGAAGTCGGATCTTCTTCCTTCTCAGCGATTCCGTCATTTGGGGATGGATTTCGACACTCTTCACAATGTAGTGTCGGTCCACCATGCTCGGGCGACGATTCCTTCCGCCTTGACTCGGAACCTGCTTCAATCTTCCTCGGTCTCGGCCAGGACTTTTCTTCGGATGCTGGGCCTTTGCGGTTCGGTGACAGATCTCATTCTGCTCGGTCGTTTGTTTGTCCGACCTCTCCAACACTTTCTGTTGGATCATTGGCGTCCGAATGTAGATCTGCGGGACCTGGAACTTCCTATTCCTCGGTCCCTGCTTTGTCACCTCCACCCTTGGGCCGATGTTCCCTGGCTGACACAGGGTGTTCCATTGGATCTTCCTTTGGCCGATCGCATCCTTACTGCGGATGCCAGCGATCGGGGCTGGGGATGCGACGTTGGATCCTCTCAGTCTGTCCACTCACGGCGAGTGGGACAGCGAGCAGGTGGGCCTTCATATCAACCAGAAGGAACTCCTTGCTCTTCTGTTGAGTTTTCGGCTTTGGATTCCTCACCTGTCGGACCATATTGTCCTACTTCTTTCGGACAATTCGACAGTAGTGGCCTGCATACGGAATCAAGGAGGCACACATTCGATTCCCATGTATCAGCTGTCTCGGGATCTTCTTCTGTTGGCGCGGGATGTAAACGCTCGGGTGTCCATTCGACAAACTCCCTGTCCCGACGCGACAGTGTCCTTCCCACCGAATGGATGCTCCATCGGTCGGTGTTTCAGGCGATTTGCGAGCAGTGGGGCCGTCCTCAGGTCGACCTTTTCGCTACTCGCTGGACTCATCAGGTAGAGACCTTTGTCTCCCCTTGTCCAGATCCTCTGGCATTTGCGTTAGACACTCTGTCTCTGGACTGGACAGGTTGGACCGGCTATGCCTTCCCTCCTGCACCGATTCTTCCTCAAGTATTAGCGAAGATTCGTGCTTGCAGTTGCAATGATCATTCTGATCGCACCTCTGTCTCCACAGAGGGTGTGGATCAATCTGCTGCAGCCTCTGTTGGCAGATTGGCCGATTCGTCTACCTCTACATCGCGATCTTCTTTCCCAGGGTCATCCCAGGAAGTATCACAACAACCTGGCGAGCCTGTCCCTTCACGCCTGTCTATTATCAGGTCCAGTCTCCGACGTAGAGGTTTTTCGAGACGAACAGTGGAGTGCATTTCTGCATCGTGGCGACATTCCACTGGTATGACTTATGCTGCGAAGTGGAAGGTTTTCTGCCGCTGGTGTGCAGATCACAATGTGGATTACTGTGATCCGTCAATCACTCAAATTGTGGATTTTCTGGTATATCTTTTTGACTCCAAGGGCCTCCAGCCTATTACGATTAAGGGCTATCGGTCTATACTGTCTGATACTTTCTCTTATGTGAGAAAGCAGTGCATCGGTCGTAATGTTTTTCTCTCCAAACTCATTCGGCACTTTTCTTTGAAGAGGCCTTGAGTTTTGCGTCTTACACCCAAATGGAACTTGGCATGGGTGTTGCACTGTTTGGAGGGGGCACCATTCGAGCCTTTATCTGAGACCGATATGCATTTTCTCACCTTTTAGATGGTTTTCCTTCTAGCGTTTGCTTCTGCTCGATGAGTCAGTGAGCTTCATGCGCTATCTGTTGATTCTGCTTTCTTCAGAAATGAGGCTAACAGTGTCCCCTTCACTACTGATTGCTCTTTTCTGGCTAAGAATCAACTTCCTGATTCGGTACCTCCTCCCATCTGCATTCGGGCTCTCCCCGCTGTCGATGGCTGGAGACCTCTTCTTTGTCCTGTTCGTGCGATCAGGACTTACATTACTCGCACTCAGTTCATTAGGAGGGGTCGGAAGAGATTCTTTCTGTCTCTTATTCCTAAGAGGCAGTCTATCTCTTCCCATTCTATTTCCAGGTGGATCTGTCTTGCAATCAAGCTGGCTTATTCCCGCTTGCTTGCTTCGGATCTTGTTTCGAACCGGTTTAATGCTCATGAGGTTCGTGCCTTTTCTACATCCTGGGCGTTCTCCAGTTCTGTTTTGCTCCGGGATGTCATGAATGCGGCTTACTGGAGGAATGCTTCTACCTTCTCCTTTTATCCCCGCCACCTACAGCAGCAATCTGAGGACCTTTATTCTTTAGGCCCTCTCGTTGCTGCTCAGGCTGTTGTGTACCCTCGTTAAAATTGTTTTTATCGAGGTTGTGCTTCGCTCAGCCTTGTTCTTTTCAGGTGTCTTCTCTCTATCTTCTTTACAGGTTTCGCTATTGTTCTCTGCCCTCCTTGCTTTTCTTTCTGCTGCTCTTGTTGGTATTGGTTATGTGATTCACCTGATCCTATTGTTTATTCAGCCAACTGTAAACAATTGTGAGTAGGTTGAAAAGAAATTAAAATTTTTAGCTCGTCTTGACAAAGTCAAGCTGAGCTAATCTCATCGCTTCCCGTCCGTCGTCTGTCGTCCGGCGTCCGTCAACACCATGTTTTGGTCTTCTCCTCCAAAGCCATTGGGCCAATTCAAGTGAAAGTTTGTGTGAGTGATGGTCCCAAAGGGGCATTTCATTTTTGTTCAACTCAGCATGCCCAGCCCCATAGGGAGGGAGTGGGGGAAAATGCTCCAAAATATTTTTAAAATCTTTTTCTCAAGAACCAGTGTGTACAATGACTTGATATTTGCTATGGAGCTTCCATATGAGGTGTAGAATCAAGTTTGTTCAAACGAAGTTCGTGAAGTAATATTTGGCTTTGTAATAGGAGGGGTAAGATTTTTGGCCCCACCCAAAATTTCTATTTTCTGAACCGATGGCCTGGTATGAACCAAATTTGGTTTGTGGTAGTATTGTGTCATAAGTACTTGACCCATGCAAAAAAAAAATTCCTGCATCCCCATGGGAACCCTGGGAGCTAAAAATAGAAATATTTTCGAACGCCCATATTTCCCAAACCCCACGGAAGAGAGAGCTTTTATTTGGTATGAAGTATCCTTATGACCAGTAGAATTGAATGGTAAAAAAAAATTGCCATCGATTATGTTAGGGTGTTCTGTAATGGGCATCGAAAAAATGCTGAGTCAGCATATTTGCAAAAATTTCAAAAAATCTTTTCTCCAGAACCAATCTTCAGAATCTTTTGATATTTGGTATACAGCATTCATAGGGGGGTCAGATAAAAGTTTGTTGAAATAAAGCTCATTGGTTCATATTTGGGCTCTCCACAGGAGCCCGAAGTTTTAACATAGGGTAATATGGGGAATATTCTTTAAAAATCTTCTTCTTCAGAACCACCAGTCAGAATCTTTTAATATTTGGTATACATCATTGTTATGAGGGTCAGATTCTAGATTGTTCAAACCAAGTCCCTAGGTTAATATTTGGGCTTCCTATGGAAGCCCAAATTTTATCTTTGTTCAATATGGAGGGTAATTTAAAAAAATCTTCTTCTTCAGATCCATCAGTCAGAATGCTTTGATATTTGGTATGCAACATCTCTATGGGTGTCAGATTCAAGTTTGTTCAAATCAGATCCTTTGTTCAAATCAGATCCCTAGGTATATATTTGGGCTCACTATGGTAGCCCAAATTTTTACTTAGTGCAATATGAGAAAATTTCTTTTAAAATCTTCTTCTTCAGATCCACCAGTCGGAATGCTTTTATATTTGGTATACAACATCTCTAGGGGGGTCAGATTCCAGGTTGTTCAATTCGAGTGCCTAGGTTAATATTTGGGCTCCATATGGGAACATGAAATTTAACTTAGTACAATATGAGGGAATTTCTTCAAAAATCTTCTTCTTCAGATTCACTTGTCAGAATGCTTTCACATTTGGTATACAACATCTCTAGGGGGGTCAGATTCAAGTTTGTTCAAATCGGATCCATAGGTCAATATTTGGGCTCGCTATGGTAGCCCAAATTTGAACTTAGGTCAATTCGAAGAAATTTCTTTACAATTTCTCTTCTTCAGATCCAACAGTCAGAATGCTTTCATATTCGGTACACAACATCTCTAGGGAAGTCAGATTTAACTGTGTTCAAATCAAGAGCCTGGGTTAATATTTGGGCTCTCTATGGGAGCCGGAATTGGCCATTTTGCTGAAGAATTAAAAATTTTGTATTCAGTACCTTCTAGAGGTACTAAGATTAATCCACATAGGTTGTATCAAGGGGCTTCATAGGGGAGCTCTACATTTACTTATGATCAACTGAAGAAAAGGCATGATGCCCAGGTTATTTTTGTCACTCTTGAGGGACTCAAGGATTGACAGTGTAGCCTATGGAGATGGCTTGCTTAATGTAGACTCATTCTTGGACTCTGTTTAAATTGTGTTCTTTACAAGATGAGCGCTTCAGGCCCCGTGGGGCCTCTTGTTTAGTAAATTTTGTTTCTTAACATACCTACCACAATTGTTTACCGGAGGCCCACCCTCCTTGGGACTATCTTTGATATCGATGCCTCCCTGCTATATCACAAACTTCTCGTTGGCGGAAATACGGAATTGACATCATGGTTGTTGCGCATGCGCTCGGTAAACGCAAGAGGTGTGCAGAGAGAGTACCTGTAATTTCGAGTGCTGGTTTCGCTTGACCCTTTTTTCGATCTTTTTAGTGCTTTTGCACTCTAGTACTTTTCCAACTTGTTTGGAAAAGTTTCTTAAAAGCTTGAGTTAGTTCCAAAGTAGGGCTTGCACTTATGTTACAGCCAATTGTAAACAATTGTGGTAGGTATGTTAAGAAACAAAATTTACTAAAAAAATTTAATATCTCACCCTGCTGTCTCACCCGGGGACACGCGTATGTTTCACGTATAGTGGGGGGAGAAAAACAATTTCTATTTTACTGGTAATCACTGCCTGAGGTGGAAGTCCTCTAAAGTGCATGTGCGAGCTAGGTATAAACAATTGGCTAAACTTGATTCATACTGCCACTGAAATGGAAATAAAGCACCAAAACTTTAACAGTATTTAAAAATTGACCATTGCCCTGAAATACAGGAAAGGTCAAATTTATTCCGAGTTAACTTCTGGCCAAGTTGCTATGAACCCTGTTAAGTGAATAGCCACTTGCCATTGGAAAATATTCAATTAACAGAAGTATTCAAATAACAGGAAATTGTCATTTGTCTGTATTCTAGTGATAAAGTGTGTTTTTATTTCATTATATTTTGTTTGACAGAGTTGATAGAGCTCTGAAAATAAGATATAATAAATTAAATGCTTGTAATAGATGTACTGAGGTTAAATGTACAGTATAGTTGCCATGGATTGATCATAATCCACATGTGGGCAGCAGTGTCCATGCATATGTTTGCCATGTAATAAAAATGATCATCAGCAAAATTTTAATTAATGAAGCACTGGGTTGTACCCGGTGCTTCATTAATTAAATTTTTGATGATTATATAATTAGTGTTTCTGATCTAATATTATTGCGGCTGCGGAAATATTTCCCACCTGTGACCAGTCCATGGCGGCTGTATTGTACAGTACTGCGATGACAAAAGTAAACACAGAATTTCAACTGGGTCATGATCTGGTGGAAATTATCTTATTGCGTTTCTCCCCACAGCACTATAGAAGCTCACCTGTCTGAAAGTGACATTAAACCTCAGTTAATAAATATACATTTTGCTTGAACAATTTGATCCTGAGATACCATCTTCGCCTGTTTTTCTTGATTTCTGAAGATTTTATTAATGAAATCTCGACACATGGTGTGAAAGTGTGTCATGATCCAATTGTGACTTGACCGAAAAAAAACAACACGTGTGATCACAGTAGTCTTGAAACAACTAGTCGACTAATCAATGTCGACTTTGCAAACTCCAATAATCGACTACAAATTTTATAGTCGACTAGTCGGAATTCTTCTTTGACAAAAGGATCCAAGGAAATTCGGAGTGCAATACACATTCTTTTGGCCATTGTGATAAATAGGAGTGTAATATAACCCAAAACATCACGAAAAGAGACACCTGTAGTAAATGACGTCATCTTGATGAGAGAGCATTAGATGTCTTACTCTTTTATAGAAACTGGTATACATAACCTGGTTATGATTATTTTATATTTTAAGAAACGGGTAGACCGCAGGAATAGTATAATTATATTAATTTGATTTTACGAGATATCATACAATTCTGCTATCACAACGTAGTGACCAGTCCACTGATAGTGGACTGGTCACTATGTTCTGATAGCAGAACAAATATGGCATACAACAGTCATTATCTTAATGATGCACTCAATGTACATGTTTCTGTGATGGCGAGTGAATTATAACTGTGCTAGTACTATACTCGGATTATTACGTCTGTAACCATAGGAACCGACTAGTCTACTTCGACTCGACTATGGGTTGTCGAATAGTCGACCCTGAAATTTCATAATCGTTTCAACACTAGATCACAGTACTGTAGGTTTCTAAATTCATGTATGGGGAATTCAGTGGCTGTCAGTGAATTTAGAATAATTCTCTGAAAGATCACAAGATGTTTTATTAAATTAACAGGAGTTTACTCTGTTACATGTTTGCAATTAACAGATCATATTTGTTCTGAAAATATGGTTAATGGTTTGATGTTCAGTAGCTAGGTACATGTACCATTAACAGGGTTATTCAATCGAGAAGTTCCCCTTAGGAACCCAGGGAAGGGAAGCAAGCAGTTACTGTGGTAAGCAAGCTCTGTTCTACTGGGTAAATTTATTTATTTATTTATTGAGGTTTAAGGTCACATACTTATGCACAATGACAAATCGTGACCGTGACAGTTTTACAGGTGGAGGAAGTAGTGTTGAAACGATTACCTATTTTTCAAAGTCAACTAGTCAACGGGAGTAATCGATTCAAAATCGACTAGTCGGCTTTTCTGTTGAAAACACAATTGTCTCAGTAGATTAGGTGATAAGAGACTGTTACATGTAAGTTGATAACCCTTTCGTTTAATGACTCGTTTGATAGGTGTTTGATGAAGTTTCTTGTCAAAGTCATGGATGAAGCTGTTCTCCTTTTCATATTTTGAGTTTTTTAAAATGTCGTGCATATTATAGCTTTAACCATTCAGTAAAAAAATTAGGATACCTGGGAAGTGCGTGTCTCCTAGTCGTCTGTCCGTACAGTGGAAAAAGTACCCAATGATGTTAAAACAGAAGTTTTGTTAATTTGTAAAATGTTTGAAGTGTGCCGACATTCGCCCGGTGCAATTAATTGAAAACTCCCGCGTCAGATTTTGTGACGGACAGTTTCCTCACCTTCATATCCGGTCTTCGCCAGCTCACACCCAAACCAGTACAGTAATATCATAGAATATGGAGCTATGACATTGATTTACCTTTGAGGAAGACAGGGCAATTGGCTCAAGAGAACTCTGCAGAAACTGCAGAGTTATGGCGCTTCAACTGACTCTTGTGTGGAGTGCAGAGTACTGCAGACGAATGAGAGGAGAAAGGACTTAGCATGCCCTAACCCTTTACCTGACATAACGGCCAAAACCGGCCAGCGATATGACTGTTTCAGACATATATTTTATTTTTATATCAGTTAAAAAGTGTGGGCGATATGGGTGAGGAACAGAATGCTTGCATGAATTAATGGCATCTTTGAAGTTGTACATAAAAGTATTTTTCTTCAACGCATGCCAGTGATTAGGTTAGGTGAAATCAGTGCTTGTAATGCTGCTGCAATTTAAGTTGTAACATTATCGGCATCAACAAACGACAATGATTGCATTGGTTTCCACTTCTCAATACAATTTAAAATAGGTCCACCACGAAGCAGAAACATCTGATGTTTGTATTCATTAACCCCCACTATTGGCATTTTACAACTTCATCTTTGAGTTTCCCGACTAGTTGACTGGCAGATTTCAGAGTTGATTTTTCCGAAAATCGAATCGATTTCGACTAGTCGACTAATCGTTTCAACACTAGGAGGAAGCCGGAGTACCCAGAGAGAACCACCGAGCAGCGATGAGCAACTGACAGCTCCTCAACATTCTAACTCTGTTCAAGCTTCGTTCAAGCAGGGTTACAGCGGTTGAAGACATGTGCACCATTGACGTGCAGTACGCCTTAGTACACGGCGTCATCGTGCCCCCATGTAGGCAACTGGGATAAAGTGCCTTGACCAAGGACACAACGCGGCTCGTCCCAGACAGGGATCAAACTCAGGACCTCTAGCATAGAAGTCCAACAGTCTACCACTGAGCCACCGTGCTCCCTTAATGGGTAAAGAGGACAAAGTAACCAATATCTCTGTAGTCCTTTAAAATGGGCAACATGGGTATAAACAATTGACTGGACTTTACTTTATTATATCCATGATTTGCCATTATGCAGAAATATGTGACCTCAAACACCAATAAATAAATATGTGACCTTAAACACCAATAAATAAATAATTTTGAAGTATCCAATCAATCAAGTGGGCTCCACTGTACTGTGATCACAAAAGTAGTGTTCAACCAATGATCAGAATCGGCCACCCCAATCGGCCGATTTTAGGCAATCAGATAACAATGACTCCAAGAACATCGGTTCAGCCGATTGTTGCCAAGCATTTTTTTGTGATGATTCATTAACCACATTTTATTATCTTCTGCAGTTGTTCAATTGTTAATGTAAAATGATGTTAACAATACCATTCAATAAAGTTGAGAAACAACCACAATGTGTATTCTTAATTTCTTTAAGACGCCCCTTTATAGGATATACAAGTTAAAAGACTTATAAAGCTTACAATTGAGCGTACTTGCGACAATCTCCACTTCATATAAGGAAAAGTGAAGGTTGTACTCCATTGACTCGGGTCACAAACAAATTACCAGTTGCACGGCCTTGGGTGGTAAACGTGGCTCTGAGAGCCACCGAAGTGTGCACGACTGGTAATTTTACTGGACCTGAATCAGCGGAGTTTAACACCGTGAAATATGTTCAATTTAATGTAGTTATTTGCGAGCCTCAACTTGTCTAGTACAGCATGGGATTAAAATCGGAATCGGCATCGGAATCGGCCGATTGTGAGCTCAAATAACCAGTAATCGGTCAGCAGCCATTTTGGGTAATCGGTTGAACACTACACAAAAGTGGGCTCTTTCTCCATCAGATCGCATTTAAACAAAATTTCGAATCTCAACTGCATCTTGTCCCAGTCATGATCTGGTTGAAATTCTCTCTCAACTTTCAGGATTCTGGTACTCTGTTTGCTGATCAATAGTGTAGTGCAAGACACAGCTACTGTATCAGTTGCCATTGCTCATTGGAAAGAGTATAGGGAGTATATCACTCAATAGCATATCTTACAATGAATGAAAGAAACATCATTCAGCTGCAATATTCTGTGCTGTCAAATCAGCCCTGTCACTAAAACTGTTAAGTAAGGGATTAATGGAATCATTATGTCAGCATAGTCACACTATGTATCTCAGAAAATTATTAAATCATATTGCAACAGTCTGTAGATGATGGCTAAAAGCTTTTTCTCTTGATAATAATGACACTTTCCAAACTTTATTTATTCATGAGGAATAAATCTTTATTGTTATTGATAATAAGCCTATAACCGGACAAAAGTTGTTGCCCATCTGTGATTCCTACATTTTCTGATGAAATAGACCTCAATTTTTAGCTTACCTGACTGAAAGAAAAGATGCACAACACATTTAAATGTAGTTTTCACCTTCTGTCTGTCATTCATTGCCCATTGTTGGGAGGGCAGAATTTGCCCACTAAACAAAGACTTTGACTTCCCATTCCCCACCCCACCCCCCTCCCCCCTACACACACACACATGCACACACACTTGTATGCACACATGCACAGGCATCTCATTCCTTTAACAAACTCTAATCCAGTGGTTTGTTAAAGCTGCAGTGTGCATGATGACCATAGGTGAAATCAGTAGGGGACCCGTCACTCCTCCCAAAGGCACTTGGGGTCACCAATCTAACAGCTGCTGAAATATCATTAAAGCCAGAGCATTAACCTGTTATCCTGAATGCAATGCTACAGATTTATAAAATGAGAATGAAATCTATTGTAAGAAAAGTTCTCCCAGCCCACTGATCCAACTAGCATCCCTACTATGCTTCTACCCTTCACACAGATCTTCATGTGAAGTGGCGTGATCGCAATTGCACTTCTTCATGTTTGACATCCCTCCCCCCCCCCCCCCCCCCCCCTCATAAATGTGGGAGATTTACTCCCAAAACCCACCAAATGGCTTCATTTTAAAAGCGCAAAGGTGAAAGAAATAGCACTTGACAAGTCAATTCGACAAGGCTGTGACACAAGGACCAACCACATAACTGCAATAATTAATGTCTGGGACAAAAGGTTTCTGAGAAACGCCCATAACATGCTATTTATTTGAAATGGAACCGCGTTGTGTCCTTGGGCAAGACACTTCACCCCGATTGCCTACATGGGGGCACGATGACGCTGTGTACTGAGGTGTACTGCACGTCGATGGTGCGCATGTCTTCAACCAATCTAACCCTGCCTGTGCTGCAGTGCAGAGTTCAGAGTCACGATGTTGGAGAGCTGACAGCTGCTCGTCGTTGCTCGGTGGTTCTCTCCGGGTACTCCGGCTTCCTCCACCCGCAAAACTGTCACGGTCACGATTAGCCATTGTGCATAAGTATGTGACCTTAAAAACACCAATAATAAATAAATAATTTGAAATGGAATATGTTTTCATTTTTAGAATCCACGAAAAATAACCTTTCCACAATCCATTCCAGTAATGGATTGATCATAAGCTGAGTTTGAATGCTTTTTGAGAATGGCACTGGCTGGTTTTGGCCATTATGTTGGGTAAAGAGTAGATATGGATGAGATTTATACAAAAGGCTGTACGATGCATAGGGTTAGTTACTCAGTCAATAATGAACATTTTTTATAACCAGACAGTGTGACTAAGCAATGCACAGGGTTAGTCACACTTCTGGTTATAAAAACTTAGTAACTGCTATATCACACTCGACATGGAAATGTACACTCACTAAGACTGTACAATGTACAGGATTAGTTGCATAATAGAGATGATCTTTTTGATAATCAGAAAGAAAAGTGTGACTAACCCTGTGTGCTGTACAGAGTTAGTTGGTAAGCTAACATACACGACTAACCATAAGCATGGCACAGGGTTGTTGATAGACTGCTATATCACACGCTGGGAGCACGGTGGCTTAGTGGTAGACTGTTGGACTTCTGTGCTAAAGGTCTCGAGTTCAATTCCCGTCTGGGACGACGCACGTTGTGTCCATTGGCAAGGTACTTTATCCTGGTTGCCCACATAGGGGTCCGATGATGCCGTGTACTTAGGTGTACTGCACGTCGATAGTGCATGTCTTCAACTGCTGTAACCCTGTTTGAGCAGAGCTTGAACAGAGTTAGAATGTTGAGGAGCTAACTGTTGCTCATCGATGCTTGGTGATTCTTCTGTGTACTCTGGCTTCATCCACCCATAAAACTGTCACGGTCATGATTAGCCATTGTGCATAAGTATGTGACCTTAAAAACCAATAAATAAATAAATAACTAATATCATACACTACATGAAAATCTACTCTAATTAAGGCTGTAAAAATGCACAAAGTTAGTTGGGTACGTGCTAGATTGGGAGCAGGATTCAAGGAACTAATGAAAATACTTATACTGGATTGTGGAAATATTTTTAAAGTGTATTCCAAAAATGAAAATATATTCTGTTTTCACTTAATAGCATGTTCCAAGACATACAGTTATTAGTGAAACTTTATTACTTCACCTAATCAGATGAATCAAAAGATGTTGAAAAAGGTCTGTACCATTCATCAAATAACATAACCATTCCAAATCTACATGGATAGTAAAAATCCCCAGACAGTTAAATTTTTAGAATTGTGTAAGTAATAGATATTGATTTTTCTGTGTTGGGTGATGGGTTATGCTTGATATAATCAATCAATCAGATTGAAAGTATTATTTAAATCAATAGACCACATCAAGTACAGTGTGTTCGTCTGGTTTTACATCATCTTATAAATTAATGAAGTACATCTTTAAGTGATTAATTAACATACTCAGCACTTGAGAGTACTTAGAGAATACTTAACTAATTCAGTTTATGGACTGATTTAGAATGATCAATTAAAATATGCATTTGCTCACTCATTGCTTTGTTATCATAATTTGAATTGTGTTTTGTTCATCAAAAATTTGTTCCAGTTATCTGGGTGTGCAGATGAGCACTCTCCAATTTTGTTAACTGGTAGAGTACTAAATTACTTTTCAGTGATCATTTGTAACATGAATATTTTTTCCAAAGATAACACACTACCAGGAAAAGGGAGCCTTAGTTTAGCAAGATATTGCCCATAAATAATTGTTTTATAGCTTAACTATTGCCATCACGTGTGCGGAAGTTTGTTAGTCTGTCTGTTCGCATTTTCCTTTAGCACAGGCTACACCCCGTAGTTCATGTCCGATCATCACAAAAGTTCATATGCAGGTTTGAGGTCATGTCTAGATGAGAATGTCTCCTTTTGGTCGTGATCAGCCAGCCGCGATGGCTGCCTGAGCCTAAAACCCCAAAACCTTTAAATAGCACAGTCTGCATGTTGTATTATGAAGAGATTTCATTGTAACTTGGCAGGATGACTCTGTATAATGTCTGGATGAGAATGTCCCCTTTTGGTCATGATCTGTCAACCATGACTTTGCTGAAACCCGAAAACTTTTAGCACAGTCTACAGGTTGTATTTAATATGGAGGGATTTCATTGTTACTTGGTAGGATCGCCCCTTATGATGTCTAGTTGAGAACTTCCCCATTTAATCGCGATAAGTCAGCCGTGATGGCTACCCGAGCCCAAAATCCGAAAACCTTTAGCACAGTCTACAGGTCGTATTTATGGAGGGATTTCATTGTTTCTTGGTATGATGACTCCATATAATGTCTAGATGAGAACGTCCCCTTTTGGTTGTGATCGGTCAACTGTGATGGCAACAGGGGCCTGAAGCCAGAAAATCTTTAGCACAGTCTACAGGTCGTATTTATGAAGGAATTTCATTATAACCTGATAGGATGACTCCAGATAACGTCTAGATGAGAACACCCCCTTTTGGTCACGATCATTCAACCATGATGGCTGCCCGAGTCCAAAACCAGAAAACCTTTTGCACAGACTACAGGTCAAATTTATGAAGGGATTTTATTGTAACTTTGTAGGATGACTCAGTATAATGTCTAGATGAGGACATTCCCTTTTGGTTGCGATGGGTCAACCATGATGGCTACACAGGCCCGAAGCCCAAAAACCTTTGGCACACTCTACAGGCCATTTTTATGAAGGGATTTCATTGTAACTTGACAGGATGACTTGTTTTGGAATAATTTCCTTAACTTGGTAACTTTGGTTGACATAAATTAACCGTGAAGGCCACATTAATCCACCTCAAATTATTTTTAGCTCAACTTTGACATAATCAAATTTGAGGTTATGCCATGGCCCGTCGTCTGTCCATCTGTTTGTCCATCCATCAACAATTCAATACTGCTTGGGCTAGAGGCTGTATTTATGAACTGATCTTTACAAAACTTCTTGGGTACCTTTGTTATCACCGTGGGACGAGAATGAGTGTTTTGGGGTGTGTTCCAAAATTCAAGATGGCCACCAGCAGCCATTTTGTACCGAAATTAGTGCAATCAGTTTTTTGTACAGAACTTCTAATTTGAATAAATTTTTGTATGAATGTTTAGTAACATTGCATACATCACATATAATACAGGTTTTTTCTCATGCAGAAATTATGCAAATTAGATGAACTTTGATTTATTCAGTGCTACTTATACACAGTAAGTACACATGTCAATACGGCTCGGGCTGGGGGCTGTATTTATGAAACGATCTTCACGAAGCTTCCTCAGTACCTTTGTTATCACCTTGGGATGGGAATAAGTGTTTTTGTGTGCGGTCCAAAATTCAAGATGGCTGCCAGTGGCCATTTTGTACCGAAATTAGATACAATCATTTTTTTGTGCAGAACTTCTATATGAAGGTTCTGATTTATTTATTAGTGTTTAAGGTCACATATTTTTGTACAATGGCTAATTATGACCACAACATGAGTATCAACTCAAGACCAGGGGTGAGCGTTAATAAGCCATGTTGCCCATTTTAGAGAGGGTTTGCACCTCCCAAGCATTGGTGACTGGGTCCTATTTTACCAGTAAAACAGATCCTGTTTACTGCAGTGAACCGGCACTGCTTCACATTCTGGGGTTCCCTCGGGGAGGGGTTCTGATTTGAATAAATTTTTGAATGAATGTTTAGTAATATGGAATACATCACATATAATATGGGTTTTTTTCTCGTACAGAAATTATGCAAATTAGAGGAACTTTGATTTATTCAGTGCTACTTATACACTGCAAGTGCACATTACACAGTAAGTGCACATGTCAATACGGCTCAGGCAAGAGGCTGTATTTATGAACTGATCTTCACAAAACTTATCACCATGGGATGAGAGCAAGTGTATTTGGGTGTGGTCCAAAATTCAAGATGGCTGCCAGCGGCCATTTTATACCAGAATTAGGTGCAATCAGTTTTTTGTACAGAACTTCTAGGACTACGTTCGTTATCATCAAGGGATGGTAACGAGTGCTTTTGGGCACAGGCAAAAATTCAAAATGCCTGTTGGCAATCATATTTACAGGAATTGTTTGTATTACATTTTTTGTACAGAACCTGTGAAGAAGATTTTTTATGTCAGTAAAATGTTTCGTATAAATTTATTGGGTGCCTTTCTTATCACTGTTGTATGAGAACAAATATTTTTGGGTTCAGTCAGACCCACTTGGGGACTCAAAAAGGGAGATAATTAGAAATCTTTTCCAAAAACACCAGACAAAATAATGTTTCTTGAATTCAGCATCCCTAGTATGTGTATATTCAAATGTGTTGAAGCCAAGTTCCTGTGTTAATATTTGGTGTTGTTTGGGGAGGGTAAACATTATTAGCACATCCCGATTTTCTATTTCCAGTGAGAAAAATAAAACCTCCTCACCCATGGGAAACCTATGAGCAAAAGATAAAAAATTCAAATACCTATATTTTAAGAAGGACTGGACAAATATTTATTAATTAGTATGAATCAACCTTAGAAGGGTTTGGATCAAACAGGCCAAAACAGTTGCTAACATTTGGCATATGGTGCACCATACAAGGATCCCCATTGTAACATTAACCCCATGGATATTTCTTTTCTAGTTTTGCATCTAACTGTCACCCACCTTCACAATACTTTACCTGTACATTTGTTACAGGCTACGGTCAGTATTTATATACAGACCTTTGCAATACTTTACATGAACCTTTGTTATTAGGTCTTTACCTAGATGTTTGTCATTGCTGTGTCACATACTATACATGTACATATCTTACACAAGTTGAGCTACAGTGTCATTGACACTTTCATTATTGAAAAAATAACATATTCTATTTCATAATCCTTTCCTAAACATTGCATATTATCCTTTTCATCAACACAACACAGAGTCAAGTTAAGCTACAGTGTCATTGACACTTTCATTTGCAATTTATTGGAGAGTGCCAGTTGGCACTCTCCAATAAATTGTAACAAAACAATTTTACATTAATATTTTTCTTCCACAGCTAAGCCAACAACAAATTAGTGCAAACATTGTAAAGCCACTATAGTGGCTTTCAGCACTTTTCAGTAGAATAATGATAGTGGCTTCCAGCACTCAACAAGTTAAAGAAATATTTTTAATCAGAGCTGCAGGTATGACATATGTATGTGAGCATTAAAACTTATTTTTTTTATATCACCATACT
Organism: Pictodentalium vernedei; assembly: GCA_031216915.1. NCBI lineage: Eukaryota > Metazoa > Mollusca > Scaphopoda > Dentaliida > Dentaliidae > Pictodentalium > Pictodentalium vernedei. The sequence continues at coordinate 491,332,919 of CM062297.1, read as the reverse complement.
TTTTAAAAAGTGTGATATATACAGGATTGAATCTGTCCTACCATATTGTACATCAATATTGTCTTCAACCAATGCTAATGCTCCTGTGAAGTTAGTCATATTAAATAAATAAATTGTATGCCCATACAAGTTTATCCTGGACCAGGGATGTGTTATGGGGTCTCAGATGGGAGATGTCTACCTCTAGATTTCCAAGAGCGCACCTCACCCCCATGATAGCCAAAATTCTGACTTACACCACATAATTCTAAAAAGTGAGAAATTCCATTCTAATTCTGTAAGATATTTGATGTGTTTATGGCCTGGGACCAGTCTAGCCCCTTAAAAAGCCTATAATCTATGTTTAGTTTCACTCGTCTGGAATGTTTCAGTGTGTTGAAAAAGTGAACCTACGATTTTCTTTTCTGACCAACTGACAAGCCAGAAAATAAGCAATCTGTCATTTGCAGAATGAGGTTCCCAGAGGGCGAATTTGCTGATGCTATCCCATACAGTGGGCCAATTTATCCTCTGGGTACCTCTTTCTGCCTAGTTTTGAGACCCTGATTCAGATTGAGGTTCACAGATGGTAAATTTAGTGATGCTACCCTTCTGTGCAGGGTAGCATCACTAAATTCATGATCTGGGAACATCGTTTTGCACATGACAGTCTGCTTATTTTCTGGCTTGCCAACTACATAATCCAGGTGATTGAATCTAAAAAATAGCACAAACATTCATTTTCTTTGAATCAGTGCAAGAAATTATTTGATGAAATTTTTGATGACTTTACCATTATGAATGAAGCTTCACCACAGCTGTAGTTTTATGATTGTGCCACAGTTCCACTTATTCTGTTAATATCTTGATGATTTCAAGGCAAATTCAATACTTATTGTGTGAAATATCTATAACCAGTGCACGAAAGAATATCTGTATATCTTTGTGAGTAAAGGGACAATACTTTTCATCAATGGTAGCATGTGCACAAACATCACAAAAAGTGGGTAAACAAGTAGCCTATCACAATGTCAGATTCTTTACAGAATTAGACTGGTGGCCTGAGTGCTTGAACTGTAACCGATCAGATTTGAATCTGAAATCAAATGCACTAACCACAACATACCTCCCTTTGAATTGAGGAGTATTGCAAATGAATGAATGAACTTGATCTGTGATCACAAAAGTGGACAGAGGTACTCTATTGGATTGTGGCATGGTCATGATCCAATAGAGATAGGCAATATACTGAAAAAACGAACCGATATTGATATCATGGGGATACTGAAAAAACAAACTGAATCATTGAAAACCGAAACCATTGGTATTTTCAAATTTTCCCACATTTGCTATTCATAAGTCCCTGTTGAGGCTTGATAACAGTTGAAAGGTTCTTTTTCATGAAGGAGTGACTGATTTTCTTTTCAGTTTGTTAACCCTCAATGGACTGGGCAACTGTCCTGAATTATTACTCGTCTACAACCTGCACATGTACATGTTCAGCTGCTAAGCGGTAATTTCTAGTCAGCTCTTGGCTGCCTGTTAAAGCAGTTAAGACATGACTAGAAATCACTGCCCAGGTGTTTTGTCTATTGTCAGCAGAAGCTTCTAAAGATGGCATGGTTAGGGCACATGCTCTGAGATCGCAAATGTCTGGAATAGGTCTTTAAACATTAAGGTGCCTTTAGAACAAGTCACAAAATTACTGTGGATATGATTTGTGATCATAAAAGAATGCTACAGTTAAGCTCATTAGCAATGTCATTTATGTCCATTGTGGTAGAATGATACTACAACAACTTATTCTATTTTTCCTGATGTGAATTCCTCTTGGTACTATCAGCAAATCTCAGTCAAGTCAGATATCGAATACCGAACCATACCAAGGTATACACCCCCCCCCCCTAAAAATTCTGAAACGATACTGTACTCAAAATTCCAGTAGGTAGAGGCTCAGTAGGTAGAGGTACAGGCTGCAAGCTCAGAGGTCCTCAGTTCAAATCCCACCTGTGGCAACCATGTTGTGTCCTTGGGCAAGACACTTCACCCCCATTGCCCATGTGGGGGCACGTTGGCGTTGTGTACTAAGGTGTACTGTATGTCGATTGTGTACTTGTCTTCAACCAATGCTAGCCCTGCTTGTGTCGAGTTAGTAAGTTGAGGAGCCAGACAGTTGCTCTGTGGTCCTTTCTGGGTACTCCGGCTTCCTCCACCCTAGTAAACCTGTCTGACACGAGGTGACCCTCGCTGTCAAAAGTGTCGCTAAACCCCAATAAATAAATATATAAATAGATATAATAGGACCTGGAAATTAGTCCTCTAAAATGGGCAGCATTGATAAAAACGATTGACTAAATTTGACTTTAACCCCCACCACCCTTCCCCTTCCCCTCCCCCAACCACCCCCCCCCCCCCCACCACCCCCCAGAAAAAAGAGAGTAAAACTGTTGAGTTTGACCTAATCTCAGGTGCCAAAGAAAGTGCTTTTACTGTTAACCCGCTGAGTATTTTAAAAATATTTTTCATCAAATCTAGTCATGGCTGCTGTGAAACAGCCATGACTAGATCTGATGAAAAATTCATCTAAATTTAACTCAAGAAATCATTGGTGAAAAAGTCCATTCAGTTTACAGGACACAAATTGGATTAAATATGCCTAAATTATACATATTTTAGTGGCAAGAGAAATCCTATCCTGCGCAGGAATATCTGACAGCAGAATGCAAAGAGTTAAAATACATATATTACAGTTCGGTGACTTATTTACAACAGAATTGTATTGTATAAGACTGAGGAATAAAAAAGATCATTGATGATTCATTTTGACTTGGAACTTGTGTACTAGATTTAGATATATAGCGAAAAGTTAACAACAGTAAGTCAATAACAAAGTGTGCAATTTGGCAGCATTATATCCATAACTGGTAGAGTACTACATTATTTTTGAAAGGAAATTTTTTTTTGTAACGGGAGTATTTTTGTTCAAAGACATCATACTACCTGCAAAGAGAGTCTTAGGCTAGCAAAATTTTTTATCATAATTAATTGTTTGTAGTGCTGGCATTCCCCAATAAATTGTGACAAGTATTTTATATTAACATTTTTTATATTCTGCCAGAAAAGAGATTGTTCTCGAAACCTAAACACCTGAAACTGATGTCAAAAATGTATGTCTCAACATTTGAGCATCAAATAGCATTGAATTAACAAGAAAATAAATTTCACAGGGTGGAGGGTGGGGGGGGGGGGGGGCAGGGTGGTTGGTGGGGAAGACATCTAGGACTAGATATCTTGCCCCCTACCCCACCACATACCAAATCTGCATATACAATACATAGCACCAATTTTAAATATTTATAGAAAGGTGATATAGATCCCTTATGATATCATCAGTAACACCATATGAGCCTACTTGTGTTAAATGCCCTATGTGAGGTGGGGTGGTGTGTGGGTGGGGTGATATCCATGACAGTCTTTCTCTTCTTACCCCCTCCCTCCCCCCACCTCATCTCTTGAATTCAAAGCTATTTTAACTTTAACCCTTTACCTAACATGAAAAGCAGACTACACTTGCAAACAAAATTCTTGAATAACTATTTTTTTCATTTTTGTCTCAAAAATAAAGGTTATGACCCCTCATTGGAATGAGCTCGATGAGCTCGTTCCAAAGAGAGGTCATAACCTATGCTTTTGAGACAAAAAAATGAAAATATAATGAAAATTAATTGGCAATTTTTAGCTGAACTTGACAAAGTCAAGCTGAGCTATTGCCATCACTTCTTGTTCGCCGGCATATGTACATACATATGTATGTATGTATCAACAGGACATGAAATTTAAAAAATTTACGGAACCCATTTTTCGTTCGCGTGTTTTGGGCTTGCGTAACCCATTGTTTCATTCTTGTTAATTATTTTTGCGCAAACAATTGGTTATGCAAAAGGTTACGTGATTAAAACAAGATATGAGATGAAATATTCAGTGGTTGACATAAGTTGTACAGGTGTACGCTTATACCAATATGGTAAAACCATTAAGAAACAAAGTATTTAAAGAGACTAGCTAGTATTCATTGAAATAAATTAGAGCAATAATGAATATTGATGTAGAAGCCATTCCGCAATCAATGAATATTACATGTGACTCGAGCCTTCCTTTGCCGACATAGACAATACCAGTGGCTGGTGTTGTCAATGTCAGCAAAGGAAGGCTGGAGTCAGTATAAAATTCTTTCGCTGATAAACATCAATGGATGCAAGACCTCAGGACTGGGGCTGAGAAAATATTGACAGATCACCGCGCCATTCATAAAAAAATAAAACAAACACCAGTGCATGCGTGTTTACCAAAAAATTGAAGTCTATTAGTGAAACAACCATAGGTGTTCCAGGCCCATGCCATTTCGGCCCACATAAATGTTTAACATTAGATCAAGTTTTTCCTTGAATATTTTTCTGCATTTCCATATCAACGCCACTGCAAATACTGTTTAAGTCCAAATTCTAAAATTAGTGTCTTCAATCTCAACATCTGCATCCCTTTGTTTGATCCATAAGATATGAAAAAAAAAAAAACTGAGGCGAATTCGCACGCAACAATAATGAGGGGGAAAGCACGCTGAATCTACACCAATATCAAATAGAACACAACCACGGAAAAACCCCACAATGGTTGATATGTTTCGTGCTTTCGTGCTGTCAGTTACTATACTTACATAATTTTCCTGAAAATAAATGTTGAAATGATGTGTTTTGAATCGCACATGTAAAATACAGTACTATATAAGTCCAAGCAACAGGACAAACTACCACTTCTACTTCATACTCATTCGTTGTATTTCTTATCTGGCGATCAGAGTACCACGGCACACTGACACATCAATAAACAACAAAAAATTCGGACTATAAAATTTTGTTTACGTCATATTTTTTACGTGAACGAAACATCGTTCGCGGGTTTTGGGATTTGTGTAACCATCCCGCAAACGAAACGATCGTTCGCGTGAAATTTCGTGGCCTGTATCTATGTACGTACATACGTACGAATGTACATAAGTACATAATTTCCTTTAGCACACCTCACAGGTTGCATTTATGATCAGATTGCTTTGAAGCTTGGTATGCTTCTTTGGGGTGACCTCTAGATGGGAGCGATAGATTTTCTTCAATTTCTGTCAAAAAAAACCTTAGTTTAGTCAGACCTCCATATTTCCCTTTGGTACACCCTACAGGGCACATTTATGATCGAATTGCTTTGAAACCTGGCATGCTTTTTTGGGGTGTCCTCTAGATGGGAGCTATCGATTTTCTTCCATTTCCGTTAAAACATGTTGCCGCTGGTGACCTTTGAACTTAGTTTAGTCAGGCATCAATATATTCCTTTGGCACGCCATACAGGGCACATTTTTGATCAGATCGGTTTGAAACTTGGTATGCTTGTTTGGGGTTACCTCTAGATGGGAGCTATCGATTTTCTTCGATATCCCCCAAGAAATGTTGCCGCTAGCAACAACCTTTGATGAACTTAGTGCAGTTATGCATCAAAATTTCCCTTTGGCACACCCTGCAGGGGACATTTATTATCGGATCGCTTTGAAACTTGGTATGCTTGTTTGGGGTGACCTCTAGATGGGAGCTATCTATTTTCTTCCATTTCCGTCAAAAAATGTTGCCACTGGCAATGTTCTTAGAACTTAGTTTAATTAGTTTAGTCAGACCTCAATATTTCCCTTTGGCACACCCTACAGGGCACATTTATGATCTGATTGCTTTGCAATCTGGCATGCTTATTTGGAGTGACCTCTAGATGGAAGCTATTGATTTTCTTCCATTTCCATAAAAAATGTTGCCGCTGGCAATGACCTTTGAACTTAGTTTAGTCAGGCATCAATATATTCCTTTGGCTGACCCTACAGGGCACATTGATGATCAGAATGGATTGAAACTTGGTATGTTTGTTTGGGGTTACCTCTAGATGGGAGCTATCGATTTTCTTCAATTTCAGTCAAAAAATATTGGCACTGGCAATGACTTTCGATGAACTTCGTGCAGTTATGCATCAATATTTCCATTTGGCGCACCCTGTGGTGCACAGCGTTTTGAAACTTGGTGTGCTTGTTTGGGGGGACCTCTAGATGGAAGCTATCGGTTTTCTTCCATTTCCGTCAAAAATAGTTGCCATTGGCAAAGACATCTGATGAACTTAGTAAAAACTTTGTGCAGTTATGCATCAGTATTTCCCTTTGGCACACCCTGCAGGGCACATTTATGATTGGATCGCTTGGAAACTTGGCGTGCTTGTGTGGGGGGTGATATCTATATGGGAGTTATTGATTTTCTTCCATTTCTGTCAAAAAATATTGGCACTGGCAATGACTTTCGATGAACTTCGTGCAGTTATGCATCAATATTTCCATTTGGCACACCCTGTGGTGCACAGCGTTTTGAAACTTGGTGTGCTTGTTTGGGGGGACCTCTAGATGGAAGCTATCGGTTTTCTTCCATTTCCGTCAAAAATAGTTGCCATTGGCAAAGACATCTGATGAACTTAGTAAAAACTTTGTGCAGTTATGCATCAGTATTTCCCTTTGGCACACCCTGCAGGGCACATTTATGATTGGATCGCTTGGAAACTTGGCGTGCTTGTGTGGGGGGTGATATCTATATGGGAGTTATTGATTTTCTTCCATTTCTGTCAAAAAATGTTGCCACTGGCAACGACCTTTGAACTTAGTTTAGTCAGACTTCAATATTTCCCTTTGGTACACCCTTCAGGGCACTTACTGCATTTGTGTTTCAACATTCTTCCTTTTGCCAGTCTTACAGTTTACATTTGAAAATGCGTGGATTACTCTGACGTTGTGCACACACAATACTGTTATGTTGAAATTTCACCAAATAGCATTGGTACCAATGATCTTCAATTTTGCGATTTCACTTATAACTTACCAAGTTCAAGTTTGTCAATTTGAGCTACAGTGTCACTGACACTTTCATTGAGAATAGCGCTGGCCGGTTTTGACCGTTATGTTAGGTAAAGGGCTAAAAGTGGAGATGTACACAACCTAAACTAAGTTTGGGAAAAATGTCTCAACAGTTTGTGATACGACAGGTTGGTTAATCCTGGCCCAAATGACATTACTATTTGGCTATTTGGTGGGTTGATGTTTTTTCAAAACATAAATACCTGAAATTGATGTCAAAAATGTGTGTCTCAACATTTGAAGATCAATTAGCATTGAATTAACAAGAAAAAAAATGTTCGTGGGTGAGGAGAGGATATATTGGGGTATCCTAGGATATCTTCCCCTCTGGTGAGAGATATCTGGGGTGGGGGAGGGGGAATATCCTGTTACACTAGTCAACAATGCTTGGGATAAAAGTCCTCTATATTAGGCAACATGGGTATAAACGATTGGCTGAACTTTACTTTACTATCCATGTTGCAGTGCCGATTAGCCATTGTGTAGAAATGTGACCTTGAACACCAATAAATAAATAAATAAATAAATAAATAAATAAATAAATAAATAAATAAATAAAACGAAGTTAACATATAATACGGCCAATAACTTAATGTGCCAATTTGCAACATTATCCTCATAACTGGTCAAGTGCAAAATTATTTCTCAAAGGTAATTTGTAACATGAGTATTTTTTTACAAGATACCATACTACCATCAAAGGGAGCCTTAGGCTAGCTAAATTGTTTTAATGAATAATTGTTTTGTTATAATTTATTGGAGATTGCTAGTTGACACTCTGCAATAAATTGTAACAAAACTATGTTAACATTTTTTATCTACTGCCAGAAAACGGAGTGTGGTGGCTTGTTGGTTTGCACATTGGACTTGAGGTTGAAAGGTGAATGGTTCTATCCCAGTGATTGCAGGTAAGAAAATTCAGGCGAGTGAAAGATCACTCTCCTCATTTTGATTTTGCGAGAGTGAAAAATTCAGGAGCATGATTTTAACCCCCTTACTTATGAGGACAGCCCAAACTGACCAGCATTATACATGAAAATGACCGTACAAATTTTATTTTTTCATTTTTACTCAAAAAACATAGCATATGACCCCTCGTTGGAATGAGCTCATCGGGCTCATTCCATTGAGGTGTCATAAGATATGTTTAAAGCAAAAAATGAAAAATTTTAGTAATGTGAGATAGTGTTTTGCAAGTATTGTTTCCTAATTAGGTCAGGTAATGAACGGGTGATTGAAATGCAGTATATAACTTGATGCATAGACATAATTTCTACACACAGTCACGAAGGCGAGTGTTTAATTGCTCCCCTAAAGAAAAGTTTAGGTGAGTGATGTCGAGTGAGAGTGATCACTCTCCTTTCCCGTCAGACCTGCTATCCTCACCCTCAATATCTGCTTTGTGTTCTTGGGTAATATACTTCATCCTGATTGCCTATGTGGCAGCATAGGCCCTTGCAATTATTTGATTGTTCGAGTCGAAGTTGAGTCGATCAACAAATTCGAGTCAAAATAAAATCACGAATATAAAAATCAAAATATGAAAAAAAACTTGTTAAAAAATGTCTCAGTATATGTACATTCGTACATTTAATACTGGCTAAATTGGCAAAACAATGTGAGGAATTGAGTGCGAACCGCAAGCACACATCATCAACATAGAACTTACAGTGTATTACCATTGTCATTTGGAATCACGCATGTCGCGTGATTCCAAATGTCATCGGTAATACACTCATATTATACAGTGGATAAAGCCATGGCTACATACACATGCAATACATGTAAGACTTTGTACAAAACCCAAGCGACAGGGTCTACATCTCACCTCTGGTACACTTCAGTAAGAAACATCCATCGCTTCATGATAAGGCAAGATCGGACGATGCCAAGCTCAAGGTGAAGAAGGGTGCGATGCAATCACAGGTACATACAGATTCTTTCTCTCCTATTCAAACAAACATTCAAGTGTGCTTCATTGTTAACATACGAACTGTTGAATGTTAATTAGCATGAATATATGGATAAATTACCAGTACAATGCCAAAACAATCCCAATGAGGGTATTTTAAACTTGAAATATCGCGTACGAAAGTACACTTGGACACCTTGTTTCGGCTAACTTGGTTCGAATTCGACATTCGGTCGACTCGAACAATATCCATATTCGCCGGGGCTACGGGAGCATGGAGTAGCAGGGTCCTCAGGCATAGGCATGATTATGGTACACTTGCCTTCAACTGATACTAACCCTGCTTGTGCCGGGTTAATAAGTTGAAGAGTTTGACAGAAAAAATACTTGCCATCGCTTGGTGTTTTCACTTAGTACTCTGGCTTCCTCCACCCACACTGTCCAATACAACGTGATGCAATCTGTGGAACGTGTCTTTAAACCCTAATAAACAAACAGCCAAAAAACAACAATTTTATTCAGACAGTGTAAAGTAAAACCCACTAAAATGGCTTTCAGCATGCCATGATATATAGTTGTTAACAAGCCTGGAAATAAGCAGACTGTCATCTGTAGAATGAGGTCTCCAGATGTTGAATTTGGTGATGCTACCCTGCACAGCAGGGTAGCATCTCTAAATTTACCCTCTGTGAACCTCATTCTGAATCAAGGTCTCAAGCCTAAACAGAAAGTGGTACCCAGAGGATAAATTGGCCCACTCTATGGGATAGCATCAGCAAATTCACCCTCTGGGGACCTCATTCTATAAATAACAGATTGCTTATTTCCAGTCTTGGAGGCTTCTAGCACAAAACCAGTTAATAATGCCCATTTATTGCCTCATTATTACCAGATTGCTAGCTGTTGCAATTATCTTAGCCATTTCGCAGAAGTATATGACCTTAAACACCAATAAATAAATAAATAAATATTGTAATTATCAGGAAAATATTCTTGCACTTTATAAGCTTTTGCTTCCTTGTCAGAGAAAGTAATTTGCAGAAATGTTTTCCCATAAATTAAGTCATGTATTTAAAATTACCTTCATGCTTCAGCATCTGATTAACACTCCTTTACTTCCTGTTTGGCAAGTGTTTTTTTTTTTGCCTCATTGTATTAACATTAATGCAATAATATGGCACTACTAAGGCAATAGTTACACCACCTGATTTCCACTGTACTATAGGCTGTACTGTATTGATACAGTTGATCCCACTTAAATACACATCTTCTAATCAGGGTTTCCAGCAGGGAAAAAATAGTGGGTCAGGTAGGATATAGCACCCAGTTGTAGTTGCAATCAATATGTTGTAAAGGGGAGGGAGGAGTCTTTTGTTGATTTCATACTAAGTTCCAAACAAATCTAAGTTCCAAGCAAAAGTCCCATGCCATGGGATATGAATGTTTATTGAAAAACTTCTGTAACTAATTCATGATATGTGTATTGAGAGCACATGTTTCATGGGACGACCTTATTTTCGAATTGCCACGATGTACTGATTACTCTGATCATCACATCAATGATTGATTTTGGATGTCCAGAGCACCTTGATACAAGCCTTTTGGATATTTTGGATTACCTCGATCTTTGTCTTTCTCATTGTATGACAATTTGGCACCATCTGTTTGTTCCTTGGTATGATACCAGGGATTCTGCTAGGGAAGCAGAAGGTCCGTTTGGCAGCCTCATTGCCTAAACCAACTTTTTCCCTATTATGTAGTTACCGCTTATAACAAGACTGGTTTTTAATTTAGTGGTGGCTATTGTTTTCTGGGGGGTGCACGGGGAAATTGCAGAAGTGTTAATACGTCTTCCCGCAGGCAATGTTTTTCTTCTGCAAATCATTGACTGTGGGAAGATGGATTAATAGCGGTTCTGCGAGAGAAAGCTCAAAATTTGCTGATATGGCAGCCAAGGAAGTACACTGGGAGATGATTTTATTCCGTAAGAGCAGCTACCTGATACAATCTCTCAAGAATGATGAGGCTATCTGTGGATACACAGTTTTAAAATGCCCCTCATGTGGGAAAGCTGAGATATCCTGGTGACATTCCATAATATTACTCTCTTTTGCGAGCCATGGTAATGGAGATGCTCTTGTGTTTTCACCTCTGAAACAGACTCATCATGTTTTACCTAGCGGAAGCACTGATTATACATCTCATGAACCAATGTGTTGGGAGTTCAAAACATATAAAGAATTTAAAGAGAATCGTGGTGTCGTAATGCGTGTTATAAATAAATATCATAACAATATATTTACCTGTGGACAAATTTTACTTTTTGGACTGTGATATCACTACAAAACATACCTAATTCCACATCTACAAACAAGCTTAATTCAGCATTTTTCTAACCACTACAGGCAAGGGGACTGGGTCCGGTTACCAGACCTAAAACTGGCCAAGTGAAAACACTGTTTTAATTGAATAAACCTGTTAATTATATGTAACTTGCAAACACTAAGTATTTACCATATATTCCGTACAAATTGGTTGGGAGCATGGTGGCTCAGTGGTTACGTTATTGGACTTCAGACTGAAAGGTCCATGGTAACTGTGTTGTGTCATTCCGCAATGTACTTAATCACAATTGCCTGTATGGGGGCAAGGTGACACTGTGTACTAAGGCATACTGCATGTCGATGGTGCACTTGTCTTCAACCAATGCTAAGCCTGCTTGTGCAGAGTTTGTACGCTGGGGAGTCTGACAGTGGCTCGCTGCTGCTCGGTGGTTCTCTCTTAGTACTTACCACTCGTAAAACTGTCTGACTCAAGGTGACCCTGGCCGTCAAAAGTCATGTTAAAACCCCAATAAAAAAAGTACAAAGTGGACCTGTTAATTGCAAAAAGGTTGAAGAGTAAACTCCTGTTAATTGAATAAAAAAATCTTGTAATCTGTCAAAAAATAGCTACTCTGATATCATCTGATTTCTCCACATTTATAGAATTTTTTGACCTCACTGCATCCACTAGAGGCATTTAATCCAATACCTGTTAATGATCTGGCAAAGTGGCCTTTCAATAATCGATGTTCCACTTTATCGAGTTCTGTGGTTTTGTCGAGGTATTTTACCGTAATAAGTTGAAACCTTTACATTTTTTTGTATAACAGCAATAATGTCCTTCATTTAAATTGTTTTCTGATGATAAAAATTATTACAATTTATTGTAGATTGTCAGCAGTCGTGCACCACCAAATCAGAATTCGGATCAAACAGTGTCATGTTCGACTCTGACAGTAGTCACTTACACTGTGTCCTTGAACAGAAAAACTTTCCCTGTGGGAACTCTGGGAGATGCAGCAGTGCATGTTTGCTATGGTAAATAAGCTCAGTTTTACTGGTAAAATAGGACCTGGTAACCACTGCCTGAGGTGGAAGTCCTCTAAAATATGGGTATAAACGAATGGCTGGATTTGACTTTATATCCATATTGCAGTCACAATTAGCCATTGTGCAGAAATATGTGACCTTAAACACCAGTAAAATAAATAAATGAATAAACTTCACCCTACTTGCTCTAGTTGGAACAGGGGCAAAACAGTCCCCTAACTTCCAAGGGTATTGGGTGACATGTCCTCAACTAGTCCAAATTGAACTTAATATCCACATGTGGTTTGTTAATAAGTTGGAAAAGTCTGACAGTTACTTGCTGCTGAATGACTGTTGTCACCAAGTATTCTTGTTTCCGCCACCCATAAAACTGTATGACATGGTATTCTCCTAGCCATTGAAAGTGCCTTTAAATCCCCAAAAAACTAAATCCAATATATGTAGTTTCAGTATTTTTCAACTGAGTAAAAAATATGTATTGTCTTATAGTTCTGAGCATTGCAGGCTTGTTTTTTTTTGGTGAAGAATTGCTCTCACCCTGTATGGCCCACCTTATTAAAAAAAAAATGGAAAGCAGGAAATGCCCATCCAAAACATCCTCGATAAGCTAATTAATTTTAACATTCTTGTTTGCAAAATAAACCTATAAATTGTAATGCATTAAAGCTCTTTTAATCCTTCCAGGCTTTCTACTACCTCACATCCTGTTAGCTTAACAGCTTAGCAGTAATTTTACTATTGTGTGGAAGACATATTATTTATTGGTGTTTAAGGTCACATACTTATGCACAATAGCTAATCATGACAGTGTCAGTTTTACGGGTGGAGGAAGCCAGAGTACCCGGAGAGAACCACCATGCATTGACGAGCAACTGTCAGATCCTCAACATTCTAACTCTGTTCAAGCTCCGCTCAAGCAGGGTTACAGCAGTTGAAGACATGTGCACCATCGATGTGCAGTACGCCTCAGTACACAGCATCATTGTGCCCCCATGTAGGCAACCAGGATAATGTGCCTTGCCCAAGGTCACAAGATGGGCCATCCCCGACGGGGATCAAACTCGGGACCTCTAGTATAGGAGTCCAACAGTCCACCACTGAGCCACCACGCTCCTTGTGTGGAAGACATATATTTTTGATTGTACATTAAAGAATCTGTTCTGAGATAACATAGTTTGTCAAAGTTACAGTATGGCCACTGTGGACTGGTCACATCCCATGGGTGGGCAATATTTCCACAGATGCAGTGATATTAGATTCCAAACATTAATTACAGGAATAAGCATCAAAAATTTAATTAATGAAGCATGTTTCATTAACTAAAATATTACTGATGATGATTTTTATTACCTAGTAAATGCATGCGTGGACATCACTGCCCATGCATGGATTACAACCAGTCCACGGTGACTGTACTGCAGATAAAGGACTCTGAAGGTTAAAAGCTACCAATGGATGATATTAAAGGAAAGCTCAATGGCACAGGGCTTTCCATTATATTAAAATGAATGCTGAACAGTAGAGGGCAGTCACTTTCCTGAACCTTATTCCAGGTGGGCACAATTCTTTGGGTTTTCATTACTACATGCATGCCTGATGTTGAAGCTTGACAAGAAATCGCTGCACATTTTCAGGACACATAAGGTGATTTGGTACTTGGCCAACCAGCAGGTTGGGATCACAGTGGCTGAGTGGTTAGAGCATTGAACTTTAAACCAAAAGGTCAATGGTTCGATCCTGACCAGCAGTAACTGCATTGTGTCCTTGAGCAAGACACTTATCCCAATCGCTCACATGCAGGCACAGTGCCGCTGTGTACTCAGCCATACTGCACATCGATGGTGCACTTGCCTTTAACTGGATGAGTGCTCTAGAAGCCACTATCATGGCTCTATAGAAAAGTGCTGAAAGCTGCTTTGGTGGCTTTACACTCTATGCATTAGCTAGATATTTACTCGGCAGTAGAAGAAAAATTGTTCATGTAAAATTGTTTGGTTACAATTTATTGGAGAGTGCCTATTAGCACTCTCCAATAAATTGTCACCAAACTATTATGTATGAACAAAATCTTGCTAAACTTAAGCTATTTCTGCTGGTAGCAGCATTGTATCTATGAAAAAAATACCCATGTTTCAAATCACCTTTGAAAAATAATTTAGCACTCGACCAATTAACCGCTGCTAACTCTGTTTGAGCAGAGTTAGTATGTTGAGGAGTCTGACAGGTACTTGTCCCCTACTCAGTGGTTCTTCCTGGATAGCCTGGCTTCCCCCGCCCATAAAACTGTCTGACATGATGTGACCCTGGCTGTCGAAAGTGTTGTTAAAACCTAATGAAAAAAAAAGATTCTGTGTTTGAACAATCTTTCAAAACCACTATTTTTTCAATTGAGGCTCCTAAAAGAGTTCTTTTGTCTAGAAAACAACACTTTTGGGTGAAAACTTGACTTTATTTCTCATGTGAAGTGCAAAAAAGTGAGAAGAGTATTATTGATATTGTATGGGTGCACTCCATCATCTTCTGTTTCTAAAGAATTGTATATACCTGCTGAAATTTTAGCTGCAGAAATTTTTTCTTTCTAAATTAATTATACGTATAAACATGTATTTTGACAGCTTTAGTGAGTTATTTACATGTAAGAAAATATATATAATGAAACAACCACACAAAAGCACATGCTCCTTCTGTTTCACTTCTAAGTCCCTTCTCCCTGAGTTTACCCCCCAGGGCTGATCGCTACTACATGTATGAACTGCAGTTTTGCTTGTTCGATCTTACAAGTTCAGATATCGCAAGTACAATGGAGCTCTCTTAATTGTATATCTTTTAATTTAATAGCCCTGTTAATATAATAACAACATGAGTTTGGAGGAGGGCATTACGGTTTATGAATGGCCTGAAAGGAATGAATAACAGCCTGAGGGTTTATTACCGGCCTGAGACAAAGTCGAGGACCTTTAATAAGCCAGAGGGCTGTTATTAGTCCCCCACAGTTTCACCTCTGTCTGTCTGTCTGTCCATCTGTCTGTCCGTCCATCTGTCCATCCATCCATCTGTCCATCCATCTGTCCATCCATCCATCCATCCTTCTGTCCTGTTACCACCTGTATCTCAGAGATGCTTTGGCGCTTTTGTTTCAAATTTTCAGATTTGATGGGGCATTAGGAAAAATTGATGGACGTCAATTTTTTTCCCCAAAAAGTTCAAGATGGCCAACTGGTGGCCATTTTTGTTGGAAATCGCGTGTAATTCGTTATACGCTCAGAACTTCTGAACGACATTTCTGATTTCAATAATTTATGGTGTGCTGGTATAGCAGCATAAAATAAATAACATATTGTACAGGTATTTTTCTCGTGCATAAATTATGTAAATTAGTCTTACTGAACCTGTTTTTCCGATAATATTTTTGTGTGTATTATGTTGTGTACTGTTACCACCTGTATCTCAGATATGCTTTTGTTTCAAATTTTCAGAATTGATGGGGCATTAGGAAAAATTGTTGCACGTCAATTTTTTCCGAAAAAAATTCAAGATGTCCGAATGGGGCCATTTTTGTTGGAAATTGCGTCTAATTTGTTATTCGCTCAGAACTTCTGAATGGCATTTCCGATTTCAATAATTTTTGGTATGGAGGCCTAGCAGCATAAGATAAATAACATATCATACGGGATTTTTTTTCTCGTGCATAAATTATGCAAATTAGCCTTAACCTTTTTTTCGGGTAATATTTTTGTGCATATTATGTTGTGTACTAGCTGTTACCACCTGTATCTCAGAGATGCATTCATGCTTTTGTTTCAAATTTTCAGATTTGAAGGGAAGGGACATAAGATAAATAACATATTATTCAGGGTTTTTTTCTTTGCATAAATTATGCAAGTTAGCCTTACTTAACTTTTTTACAGGTATTTGGATGCTTCCAGTAAAACCACAGAAATATGGGTAATATTGGGACTAGTTTGTTGAGTTGTTCCTTTGATATGCATATTTGTTTGAGTTTTATTTAGGAAATATCAGTATATTTCACAGTAATCCACCTACCGTGGGGGACTGTCTGATCGCTGGTGATTGGCATTGCACTTGTTCAGTCCTTAAGGGCCATTAATAAACTGGGATGCCCGGATGTTATTACTGTTATTACCGTAACCAGAAGTGGGCGGCTGCAGTGAGGCTGTTAATGAATTTTATTTTCATTAATGCCCACCGCTCGCTTCCGGTTACATGATGGCATGAATTACTGAGTTTTAATGCCCAGCTAAACTCTGTTAATGTGCTAGAGAACCCCTGCTATAGTTGTAATAATTGTATATAACTTACAAACGCCAAACCTCTCACAATACCTTTAGAACAGATTTTTCCAGTTAAGTGCATACACGTAATACTTGAGTAAACTGTTGTAAACTGAATAAAAAGTTTTATAATCTGTTGGAAGAATTACTCCAATATCCACTGAACTCCCTGCATTAATAGACATTTTTGGAGTCAATACGGGTGCGCGGAGGCTCAGTGGTAGACTGTTGGACTTCTATGCTAGAGGTCCCGAGTTTCATCCCCACCTGGGATGACCTGCATTGTGTTCTTGGGCAAGGCACTTTATCCCGGTTGCCTACATGGAGGCATGATGACTCCATGTACTGAGGCCTACTGCATGTAGATATGTAGATGGTGCACATGTCTTCAACCACTGTAACCCTGCTTGAGGGGAGCTTGAACAGAGTTAGAATGTTAGGAGCTGACAGTTGCTCATCAATGCTCGGTCGTTCTCTCCAGGTACTCCAGCTGTCACGATTGGCCATTGTGCAGAAGTATGTGACCTTAAACACCAATAAATGAAATGAAGAGTCAATACATCCAATACAAACATTTAATCTATTATATCTTGTTTGATAGAGCTCAACCAGCTCTGTCAAACCAGATGCAATAAAATATAGCTCCATTTATTACCAGAAGATAGGAAAATAACCCAGTTCCTGTTAATTAGCTCACCTGACTGAAAGTCAGGGTGAGCTATTCTGATCACTTTTTGTCTGCCGTCCGTCGTCTGTCGTACGTCGTGAAGGTGATGTTTGGGTCATTTTCTCCCAAGCCACTGGCTGCAGCTCAATGAAAATTCACATGAGTAGCGGTTATACAGGGGCATTTGGGTTTTTCTTCAAATTGGGTTTCTGCTCATATTGTGGAGGAGGGTGGATCCAAAATACACAAAATTTAAAAAAATCTTCTTCTCATGAACCAGCTGTAGCAGAGACTTGATATTTGGTATGCAGCTTCCATTTGAGGTGTAGACTCAAATTTGTTCAAGAGAAGTTTGACGGGCAATATTTGCCTTTGTTCTGAGAGGGGCAAGAATTTTTGCCCCACCCAGAATTTCTATTTTCTGAACTGAGAGGCCAATTTGAACCAAATTTAATATGAGGTATTATTGGGTTATAAGTACTTGATTTATGCAAAAAAAAAATTCCTGCAGCCCTGTGGGAACCTCAAGAGCCAAAAATAGAAAAAAACGAAAACATCCATATCTTCAAAACCGCACAGCACTGAGAATTTTTATTTGGTGTGAGGCTTCCTTGGGACCAACAGAAAGGAATGGTAAAAAAATTGCCATCGGTTTTGTCATAAGGTACTTTTTCGGGACTTTGAAAAAATGCTGAGTCAGCATTTTTTAACCCTGTGGGCAATTTGAAAAAATTAAAGAATCGTTTGCTTCCAAACCACTGCTCCAAAAGCTTTCATATTTTACATATAACATCTTTGGAACATTGATTCACATATTTGTTGAAATCAAATCCCTCGGTCCATATTTGGGTTCCCTGTGGGAGCCCAAATGTTCAAATTAGTGCAGTATGAGGAATATTCTTTAAAAATCTTCTTCTTCAGATCTACTAACAAGAATCTTTTGATATTTGGTATGCAGCATGCTTAGGGGGTGAGATTCAAGTTTGTTCAAGCCAAGTCCCTGGATTTATATTTAGGCTGAAAATTTGGGGTCCCGGTCCAGACTTAGAAATTTTGGACCCAAATCCGGAAATGAGTTTTTTGTTTTTGTTATGCATTTCGGTCAATTTTAAGACAAAAATTTTTTTTTTTACACTGAAAATTTGGGGTCCGGATGGGACCAAAATCCGGAATTTTTGTTTTGTTTTTTATGCGTTTTGGTCAATTTTAAGACAAAAAATATTTATTTTTTTTACTCTGAAAATTTGGGGTCTAGGTGGGACTTAGAAATTTTGGACCAAAATCCGGAAATAAGTTTTTTGGTTTTTAGCTCAACTTTGGCGAAGCTAAATTTGAGCTTATGACATGGCCAGTCGTCCGTCTGTCCGTCAACAATTCAATACGGCTCGGGCTAGAGGCCGTATTTATGAACCGATCTTTACGAAACTTCTTGGGTACCTTGTTATGACCGTGGGACGAGAACGAGTGATTTTATGCCTGATCTAAAATTCAAGTTGGCCGCTGGCCACCATTTTGTACAGACTTAGGTGAAATCAGATTTTTGCGCAGAACTTCCATATGAAAGCGCTGATTTGAATAATTTTTTGTATGAATGTTTAGTACCATGGGATACATCACATATAATAGGTTTTTTTTTTCTCGTACGTAAATTATGCAAATTAGACTAACTTTGATGTATTTAGTGTTAATTTCAGCACTGTAAGTGCAAATGCCAATACGGCTCGGGCTAGAGGCCGTATTTATAAACCGATCTTTATGAAACTTCTTGGGTACCTTTGGTATCATCGTGGGATGAGAACAAGTGTTTTGGGGTGCGGTCCAAAATTCAAGATGGCCGATGGCAGCCATTTTGTTCAAAATTAGGTGCAATTAGATTTTTGCACAGAACTTTCATATGAAAGCGCTGATTTGAAAAAAAATTTTGTGTGAATGTTTAGTACCATGGGATACATCACATATAATACAGGTTTTTTTCTCATGCAGAAATTATGCAAATTAGATGAACTTTGATTTTTTCAGTGCTACTTACACACAGTAAGTACACATGTCAATACGGCTCGGGCTAGAGACTGTATTTATCAACTGATCTTCACTAAACTTCATGGGTACCTCTGTTATCACCTTGGGACGAGAACGAGTGTTTCTGAGTGCGGTCCAAAATTTAAAATGGCTGCCAGTAGCCATTTTGTACCAAAATTCGGTTTAATCAGTTTTTTGTACACAACTTCTATACGGCTCGGGCTAGAGGCCGTATTTATGAACCGATCTTTACGAAACTTCTCGGGTACCTTTGTTATCACCGTGGGATGAGAATGAGTGTTTTTGAGTGTGGTCCGAAATTCAAGATGGCCACCACAGCCATTTTGTACCAAAATTATTGCAGTCAGTCTTTTGTACAGAACTTCTGTATGAAAGTTCTGATTTGAATGAATTTTTGTATGAATGTTTAGTAAAATGGAATACATCACATACAGTACAGGTTTTTTTCTCGTGCAGAAATTATGCAAATTAGATGAGTTTTGATTTATTTAGTGCTACTTATACACTGTAAGTGCACATGTCAATATGGCTCGGGCTAGAGGCTGTATTTATCAACCGATCTTCACAAAACTTCTTGGGTACCTTTGTTATCACCTTGGGATGAGAACGAGTGTTTCTGAGTGCGGTCCAAAATTCAAGATGGCTGCCAGTGGCCATTTTGTACCGAAATTTGGTCCAATCAATTTTTTGTCACAACTTCTTTCCAGCTCGTATTTATGAACTGATCTTCATGAAACTTCTTGGGTACCTTTGTTTTCACCTTGGGACAGGAATGAGTGTGTTTTGGGGTGCCTTTGTTATCTCTGTGCTATGAGAACAAATATTTTGGGGTTCAGTCAGACCCACTCTGGGACTCAAAGATTTCTTTTCTAGTTTAGCATCTGACTGTCACCCACCTTTACAATACCTTACCTATACATTTGTTACAGGCTACGGTCAGTATTTATGTACAGACCGTTACAATACTTTATATGTACCTTTGTTATCAGGTCATTACCTAGAACTTTGTCATTGCTGTGTCACATACTATACATGTACATGTCTTGACAAGTTGAGCTACAGTGTCATTGACACTTTCATTTTATGTGTTTCGGTCAATTTTAAGAAGAAAAAAAAATTTTGGTCTGAAAATATTTTGTTTGGGACTTCGAAAATTTCCGAACAGAAATAAAAAAATCTGTTTTTTTATGTGTTTATTTCTCAATTTTGGGACGTAAAAGTGCAGGAACTGAAAATAGAAGGAAAATCCTGTGTATTGTGTGGGCACAATCGCTTCATCTAGTTGGTATATGCTTTTCTTAGGAGGGGCGTATGCAGCTTATTCAAGTCAAGTCCCTGGTTTGATATTTAGACTACCATGTCAGGTGAGCACCCTCAGGCCCCCCTGGGGCATCTTGTTTATTTATCTATTTATTGGTTTTTAACAAAACTTTTGACAGCCAGAGTCACCTTGTGTTGGAGAATTTTACAGGTGGAGGAAGCAGGAGTACACAGAGAGAACCACCAAGCAATGGCAAGCAGCTGCCAGACCGGTCAACATACTACCTTCACACAAGCAGGGTTATCATTGGTTGAAGACAAGTGCATCATCAACGTGTAGTACCCTTTAGTACACAGTGCCCCACTGCCCCCACATGGGCAATCAAGATGGAGTGCCTTGCACTAGGACACAATGCATTTTAACCCCTGGTGGGATCGAACTGTGGATTTTTTGGCTTGGAAGTCCAGTGCCTTAACCACTGAGCCACCATGCTCCCAATTCCTGTTAATTGTATTCTGTAAATTGAATATTTTTTGGGGGGGCAAAGTGATAATTCAATTAACAGGATTCCACTGTACATTTAAGCACAAAGAAAGGCATCCACCTCTTGGATTGCTGCATACCAAATCGCCCTGTGTGTAGTATTCTTTTTCTTGTTGGTATGATTCACTGAAACTTGTATGAAACTGTCTTGTCATCAGACTTGAAGTTTTGAGTTTTTCCACATTGAAATGATTAGTATGGATGCTGTGAATGTTCTACATGCACTTGGGTATCAATTAGTTTGAACTGTATTGATTGAATCATTAAGCTGTCTTTCTTTTGTACTTTCAGGACGGGATCCAATGACAATTGAAAGATGCAATCTATTGAATGTATTTAAATTACTAACAAAGGAATTAATCGATTCATCACTTGCTCATGGAAGAATGCTGGATGATGATCATGTGCCATTGCAACAATTTTTTATTGTCGTGGAACATATTATGCGACATGGTTTGAAACGTAAGTGCTCATTAAGAGAATAATTATGTTGTGGTTTATCTTTGGTGAAAAAGCTAATTTACCACTGTGAATTAACCCTCTGCATTAAAATGTCAATGTACCAAAATTTCTAGTAGCAAATCTTCACTAATGCAACTAGGAATTTAACCAATTCAATCTTGTTTGGCAGAGCTCAGTGAGCTCTGTCAAACAAGATTGAATTGGTTAAATTCCCAGTTGCATTATGAGAAAAATCTGCAAGCTGAAATTTTTATGTTTTGCCATCAGTGTATAGCTTGAATTCTGCTGTAGTTGTATTTGCTCAGGACAGGAAAACAGTTATTGCTAGTAAAGTTAATCCAGGATTTCCGCTAGAAATAAATTAGTGGGTCTGGTAGGAGGGGAAAATCACAGATCGCTTGGCATGACCATGGTTCACGCCAGGCAAAAGAAATTTTAGAATTGAACACTGCAGGAAGACCATTTCCTTGCAACTGAGACAGCGATTCATGTTTTGGTGTGAAAGATTTTGTGAGAATAATTATGTCAAATCTTCCGGGAAAACCCAAAGCTATCGCCATTTCTTCGCTACAATTGGCATGTGGCATCTTTCCTAATCAGCAAATGGTGGAAAATAGTGATAGTTTCCGAATGACACTCGACAATCTTAAGTTGCAGAATGCCAGTTCTTGAAACTGTTCTCCTAAAATGTGTCAACTTTGTTGGGAGAATGACTGCATCTTGACTAGAATTTTATGGCATCATGTTGTTTGTTTTTTTGACTGGATTTTATGCTTTATGGAATGGGTCCGGTTGACGGACCCTCAGCTGTGGTAGCAGAAACCCTGGTTAATCTGACCTGATTGGATAATTGTTAATTAATTAACCCTGTCAATTGCATATAATTGCCAAATACCAAACCATTTTCCACATCTCTAGTTCATATGTGACCCATCTATTGAATTTAGGTTTTAGAGTAAATTGTTGTGCAGTGGAATCAACTTAATTGAATATTTCTTAATTGAATAAGCCAATTTAATTGCATATAACTTCCCAACATCCAACCATTTACCATGCCTTTAATATAAGTTTGACCCATTAATTGCATATAGGTCAAATCAATGAAATTAATTGCGCATAGGTTAAGTTAAGCCTTCACTCGACGATATCAAAATTTATTATTTTAAATATTATTATTTCAAGCTCGTTCCAGTGAGGCATGACATGTGGTTTTGTTGAAATATTTTGAAAAATAAGTGATTTCCAATGACTCATTTTTTTGTAAACTGTGAGGGCGAATGCGGCTGATTCATTTGGTATTAAAGGGTTAAAGAGTAAATTCCTACTAATTGTATAATCTTGTAGTCTGTCAAAAAATTGCTTAATTAATAGTTTTGTTGATTGTATATAGGTTTAAGAGTAAATTCATGCTAGTTATATAAATAATTTTGTAATCTGTCAAAAAATTTCTCTGACAACCAGTGAGTTCCCCATTTTTGTAGACCTATTCGGCCTCAGAACATATACATCCAGTATAAACATTTGGTACATTATATCTTCTTTGACAGAGCTTCATGAGCTCTGCCAGGCAGAATATTTTGCAACAAATGCTCACTTTTCCACTAGAACACAGGAAAATGACCAAATTCTTTTTTAGCTCATCTTGACAAAGTCAAGCTGAGCTAATCTCATCGCTCTCTGTCCGTCGTCTGTCGTCCGGCGTCTGTCGTCCGTCGTCCGTCATCCGTCAACACCATGTTTTGGTCTTCTCCTCCAAAGCCACTGGGCCAACCAATTCAAGTGAAAGTTTGTGTGAGTGATGGTCCCAAAGGGGCAATTAATTTTTGTTCAACTCAGCATGCCCAGCCCCACAGGGAGGGAGTGGGGGAAAATGCTCCAAAATATTTTAAAAATCTTCTTCTCAAGAACCAGTGTGTACAATGACTTGATATTTGCTATGGAGCTTCCATATGAGGTGTAGAATCAAGTTTGTTCAAACGAAGTTCGTGAAGTAATATTTGGCTTTGTAATAGGAGGGGTAAGAATTTTGGCCCCGCCCAAAATTTTTATTTTCTGAACCGATGGTCCGGTATGAACCAAATTTGGTTTGTGTTAGTATTGGGTCATAAGTACTTGACCCATGCAAAAAAAAAAATTCCCGCATCCCCATGGGAACCCTGGGAGCTAAAAATAGAAATATTTTCAAACACCCATATTTCCCAGACCCCATGGAAGAGAGAGCTTTTATTTGGTATGAAGTATCCTTATGACCAGTAGAATTGAATGGTAAAAAAAAATTGCCATCGGTTATGTTAGGGTGTTCTGTAATGGGCATCGAAAAAATGCTGAGTCAGCATATTTGCAAAAATTAAAAAAAATCTTTTCTCCAGAAGCAATCATCAGAATCTTTTGATATTTGGTATACAGCATTCATAGGGGGGTCAGATAAAAGTTTGTTGAAATAAAGCTCTTTGGTTCATATTTGGGCTCTCTACAGGAGCCCGAAGTTTTAACATAGGGTAATATGGGGAATATTCTTTAAAAATCTTCTTCTTCAGAACCACCAGTCAGAATCTTTTAATATTTGGAAAACATCATTGTTATGAGGGTCAGATTCTAGATTGTTCAAACCAAGTCCCTAGGTTAATATTTGGGCTTCCTGCGGAAGCCCAAATTTTATCTTTGTTCAATATGGAGGGTAATTTAAAAAAATCTTCTTCTTCAGATCCATCAGTCAGAATGCTTTGATATTTGGTATGCAACATCTCTATGGGGGTCAGATTCAAGTTTGTTCAAATCAGATTCCTCGGTATATATTTGGACTCACTATGGTAGCCCAAATTTTTACTTAGTGCAATATGAGGAAATTTCTTTAAAAGTATTCTTCTTCAGATCCACCAGTCGGAATGCTTTTATATTTGGTATACAACATCTCTAGGGGGGTCAGATTCCAGATTGATCAATTCGAGTGCCTAGGTTAATATTTGGGCTCCATATGGGAACATGAAATTTAACTTAGTACAATATAAGGGAATTTCTTCAAAGATCTTCTTCTTCAGATTCACTTGTCAGAATGCTTTCACATTTGGTATACAACATCTCTAGGGGGGTCAGATTCAAGTTTGTTCAAATCGGATCCATAGGTTAATATTTTGACTTGCTATGGTAGCCCAAATTTGAACTTAGTGCAATTCGAAGAAATTTCTTTACAATTTCTCTTCTTCAGATCCAACAGTCAGAATGCTTTCATATTCGGTACACAACATCTCTAGGGAAGTCAGATTTAACTGTGTTCAAATCAAGAGCCTGGGTTAATATTTGGGCTCTCTTTGGGAGCCGGAATTGGCCATTTTGCTGAAGAATTAAAAATTTTGTATTCAGTACCCTCTAGAGGTACTAAGATTAATCCACATAGGTTGTATCAAGGGGCTTCATAGGGGAGCTCTACATTTTACTTATGATCAACTGAAGAAAAGGCATGATGCCCAGATTATTTTTGTCACTCCTGAGGGACTCAAGGCTTGACAGTGTAGCCTATGGAGATGGCTTGCTTAATGTAGACTCATTCTTGGACTCTGTTTAAATTGTGTTCTGTACAAGATGAGCGCTTCAGGCCCTGTGGGGCCTCTTGTTTAGTATTCCTGTTAATTAAATATCTTTCACTGACCATGTTGCTATTCAGTTAACTCAACTGAGTTCCACTTTAATTTATTTATTTATTTAGTGGGGTTTAACAACACTTTTGACAGCTAGTGCTGCATCGGACGGTTATGTGGGTGAGGGAAGCCGGGGACCTGGAGAGAGCCACCGAAAAGTAGCGAGCAAATGTCAGATTCGTCAACGTACTAGCTCTGCACTCTCAGGGTTAGCATTGGTTGAAGGCAATGTCACATCATGTCAGACAGTTTTACAGTTAGAGGAAGCCGCAGTACCCAGAGAGAACCACCAAGCAGTGACAAGCAACTGTCAGACTCCACAACGTACTAACTCCGCACATGGGTTAGCATTGGTTGAAAACAGGGTCACATCAGACAATTTTACAGGGGGAGGAAGCTGCAGTGCCCAGAGAAAACCACTGAGCAATGGCAAGCAACTGTTAGACTCCACAACATACTAACTCTGCACATTCAGGGTTAGAATTGGTTGAAGGCAAGTGCACCATTGATGTATAGTGTGCCTTAGTACGCTGCACAACTGTGCCAGATATGTAAGCAATCAGAATTCGGTGCCTTGCCCAAGGACAGAGTGCAGCTACCTCTGGTCAGGATCATCTCAGTTTGAAGTTTGATACACTAGCCACTGAGCCATCTCACTCCACTTTAATTGAAAAGGAAATTTGTTACCCATCGTGATCATATATATACATCACAGAACTCCTTTACTATAGAACTATTGGACAACTTTGGGCTTTACTACTCTTCGTGTTTGACAGAGTACCTTGATCTCTGTCAAGCAAAACAGGAATTAGCTCCTTAGTTGCAGCTGACAGATATTCCTGCCCAGGAGAGGATTTGTCCTGTCACTGAAATAGGTAAAATTAGGGCACATTTAATCTAATTTTGCACCTGTACATTGAGTGGAGTTTTTCACCAATGATTTCTGGAATTAAAGTTAGGTTTCTTCACAACAGCCATGACTAGATTTGATGAAAAATATCTTGAAAATACTCAGCATGTAAAGAGATAAATACTCAATTTAACTAGAAGTATGCTAAATTATTTTGCAAAGGCGATTTGTAACATATAATTTTTTTACAGATTCTATTGCAACCAACAAGGAGGGTCTTAGTTTAGCAAGATTTTCTTGATAAATAATTTATTTGTTATAATTTATTGGAGAGTTCCTGTTGGCACTTTCCAATAAATTGTAACAAAACAATTTGATCTAAACAGTTGTTGTTCTATTGCTGATCAAACATCAAATTCACGTTCAGCTGTTTATGCATGATTGGTATAATAAAAAGTTGCCTGAAAGTTTTAAGAATACCTTTAAAATATACCAAAATCCCTCCGGTATGGATTCCAGACAGTCAGGTAAATTACGCACAAATAAACCGAGGACTCTGTTCTCTGCTAACCTTCTTATACACACTTTCCCTAGGATGTGGAACAATTTTGAACCATTCTTTCAAAATTATTCTAGACCACTATTCAAAAAAACTTGAACTGAACAATTTCTAAGCTCATACTCTCTACATGTCAACTGTAACAATCCAGTATGCCCCGATTGTCAGTCGTAGCTCTGTCTATCTCATCACTACCTTTTTATTGAACTCAGTCTTCCTCACATGTCAGAAACATAGAATAGAGTTTTCACATGATGGAAAGAACCAGCCTAACATATCATTTACACTAGGGATATAAAATGACCTCCTACTGGAGAACACGCTGTTGTCAGGATTGCCTCGATTCTCATGTCTGCTTCTCATTTTCATTTTGCTGCTTTCATTTTTTTTTTTTTTTCTTTTCTCTCTTTTTTTTTCTCACTTTTTTCTTGTTCATTTTTTTTAAACGGGAATGATGGGAAGACAGCCTCTAGTGGCTATGCGATCTCCCTGTGATGCCATCATGTAGTTGTGAATAATGTTACCTCTATGTATATTTTTGGTTTTGATTGTATACATGTTGCACTACAGAATAAAATCAGTCAATCAAGCTTGTGCATCCAGTCTGAAGCCACTAAAGTGGCTTTCAGCTCTTTTCAATAGAGCCAAGATAGTGGCTTCTAGCATCAAGTCAGTTAAGTGTCAAGAATTATTATACTTGATTGAATATTCTTGATAACTCTTAACCCACTGAGTAATTTTAAAATATCTTCACAGCAATCTTGACCAGATTTGATGAAAAATTCATGAACATTCGGCTTGAGAAATTATTGGTTAAAAGGTCTATACAATTTACCATGGAACATTAATTTTGGGTAAATATCCTCAAATTTGATTATTTTAAAGGCAAGAGATTTCCTGGCCTGGTCAGGAATATCTGCCAGCAGCATGCAAGCTGTTAATCGTATAGTTGTTCCTGGCAAGATGCCAATTCAGTTTAAAACCCTCATCACCCCTGTGTCAAAATAACAAATTTTAGCCTGCATTTTTTTTCCATAATGCATCTCGGAAGAAAACCAAATTAATCTTGTTTAATGGAGCTCGTTGAATTGAATTGGTTAACCTTCTGCTCACACAGTGGGAAAAATTTGCTTCTTGACATTTTGATTTTTTAACATCACCGTGGAGATGGTTAAAAGTTTAATCACTTCTTTTGTCAATTTTAATTTCATTCTTCTCCTGTTTCTCATCAAACCCAGCAATGACAGGATTCTACGATATATGATAATAAAAATACTCAGCAAATTTAAAAGTTTGTTGTTTAGGTTTAACAACATATTCAACAGCCAGGGGCATGCTGTTTTGGATACCGGTAGTTTTACAGATAGAACGCCTGAGTAGTGGCATATAGGTCTCAAATTTTTGAATTTCTAATCGTGTTAGAAGGATATCTTCTCCCCTGCACACCACCCCACCCCTCCCCATGTAATTATTAAAAAATATTTTACTATTATTTCACACTAATTTGCATTTGAAATAAAACATGCTAAATCCTTACATAAACAGTATTGCATCCATTGAAACTCGTTTATTTTTATTTTTAGCTCACCTGACTGAAAGACCGAGTGTGCTATTGTCATTTCTTATCAACCTACTCACAATTGTTTACTACAGGCTTGCACTACAGTGGAAGTCCCTAACTCGGATAAAATACTCTCTATTTTTGTCTTTCCCAAGCAAGTTGGGAAAGAAAAGTGGTGCAAAAGCACCAATAAAAATAAGCCAAAACTGGGTCGAGTGCAACCGGCGCAGACCCATTACGGGACGCTCTCTCCCAAGTACAACTCCACGACTTCCGTTGCCAGTGCGCATATACCGTCTCTAAAGACTCATTCTTTTTAAAATCCGCTTCGTGTCGAGATGTTTTTGCACGCTTATCAGTGTTCCACCAGCTCGATGTTTGATGATTCCTGATTCATTATACCACAGTGTATCCTTTGTATTCTCAGGAACAGTGTTTTATATATTCTCTTTTCTATTATATGTCCATAATGTATTTTTATTTGCTCTCTCTCGAGTCGCTCGCGAATTTCGCGTGCCATGCGGTTCGGACTTAGATTTTTTCACAATTATTGTTAATGCTTTTTTTGCAAAATTTTCTAATTGTGTTAGAGTTAGGTGTCAGCGGGGTACCAATCCTGCAGTGTTTCTTCTTTCTTTTGAGAGTAGTCTTCCTGTTGGGTGGTTCCCGGTCGACCTTCTGGGGTCTTTGTTTCTGTCACCTTTCTCTCTTCTTTGGGGGTGTTCTGTTTTCTCATCTCCACTTCTCTGCTCCTCTCATCTCTATCATGCCCAGGACAATTCCCTGTGGGCAATGTCTGCTGCCAAAGCATGTGGACGATGTACATTTGTCTTGTTCCTCCTGTAATGGGTGTTCGGCCGAGCGGCCGTGTGGTGTCTGTGGAACATGGTCTTCCACCTTCTGGGCGTCAGTAAACCGTGTCGTTCGTTCTCATGGCCGTGCCTCCCGCTCCCGCGGGAAAGGAGAACGTGGTCCCGAGTCGACTTTGTCTGGTGAGAGTTATTCCTCCTCCGTGGGGGATGTGCAGTCTTTTCCTGTGGTGGATACTGCGGGAGCCGTTGAGTGTTCTGGTGTAGAGATGCCTGGTTCCGGGACTACGGTCCCCCTCCAGTCGACATCTGAGGCTGTCACTAGGGTTGTGACTCCTCCTTCGGAGCCGAGCCGGTGTGCTCTCTCCACTTTTTCACCAGCCTCAACGACTCTCGACGTATCTACTACTGCTGCTGGCCCGTCTGCTTCGTTATCAGTTTCAGCCGGCCTCGGCTTTTCGCTGCAGGGGACTGCAGGACTGTCCGATACTGTAGACGTGGGATATCGGCCTCAGCCTTCCCTGACTTCAACTCGGCGAAGTCGGAAGGGGCTGCCGGCCGAGCCCATCGCTGTGGTCTCTTCGCCGTCGAACACCACAGTTGTGTCTTTGGATTCGGATGTTCGTAGTGGAAACACTATGAACTCCGTGGCGTTTCCGTCTACTCACTCTGGTCACACGACCAGTTTTGGGGGACCAACGCCTTTTGTGCAGCCTGGACCTTCTGCCCCACAGAGGTCCGCGGTGACTCTCATGAGTTCTCGCAATATTGATCCTCGGGGTGCATCGTACCCCTATACACGTCTGCCTTCAGATGTTTCGGCTGCCGCCCGTCGTCCCGCGTCGGGTGTTTTGGAGGATCGTGACCCTTCGCTGGTTAAGAGGGTCAGAGGTGAAGCCACTTTGCCGGTTCGCTCCCCTGTCGAACCGGTCGGTACAGGCAGTGAGCTTAGGGAGGCCCTCTCCTTACTCACTCAGGTTCTTTCTAAGAGCCTTCCTGTTGCTTCCAGCGAGGCTATGGGTGGTTTCCAGGCGCCTCCTTTGGCGCCGCCTCCCGGGATTGGAAACAGGCCGGTTTCCGATTCCTCTGGTGTCCCGACACCATGGGAGGCATCGGCTGGTTTGCCCACGATGGGCTATGTGTCTTCCGACTCTGGGGAGGAGTCCGACATGCTTGAGGTCGAGGGCCAGCAGTCTTCGGACTTGGGGGCGGCTCTTGACTTTGTGTTTGGGTTTCTGCCTGAGCTCAAACCTGCTAACCAGCCGACAGTGTCAGCCTGGCCGCGATCATAGGTCGCGCGCCAACAGCCTATGGAGCAACCTGCTTCTGGGCGCCTTCGACCGTGCCAGTCGGTACAGGTGGTTGAGGCTTTTTCAGCATTGGATGCCAAGCTGAATTCCAAGGCTTTGAAGACTTCGTTCTTCACCACGGTTGACACCTTTTTGCCTCCTGTGCATTATCGTTCCTACGATTCCGCCAATCCGTCAGTCTGCCAGGCTTTGACGGTTCTGGATCAGGACTCCACTTCCCTCGGGCTTTCCAAACCCAAGTCTGCCGTCATTCCAATGACGACTGTGGAGTCCACGTTGGGCTTATCTAGAGTGATGCTTGGCATGCTTTCTCTCTCAGATCACGTCGTCTCAGCTTTGGCTGCTTATCTGCCTCCAGATAAGTTTGACGAGGTACAGGCTCCTTTGCGTGTGCTGTCCAAGGCGCTTATGCACCTTACTCACACGCATGCCTGTAACACGGCCAATTTGGAATTAGTTCGAAGGGACGCTGTGCTGGACACAGGACGATCCCTTCCCGAGGAGCAGCGTGCTACTCTTCGATCTGCTTCTTTGGCAGGTCCGCAACTTTTCCATGGTTCCGTGTCGACGGTCAGGGATGACGTCCTACATCATTCCAAAGATCAGCTGCTGTTTCGTCAGCTTAATCAGCCTTCTCGGGGAGGCAAGGGCCGTTCCAAGCCTAACAAGTACCCTTCTGCTTCCTCTGTGAAGCAAAAGGCTGGTCCTTCTGCCGCCGCCTCTACTTCTTACTCACGGGGTAAAGGTAGGGGTCGGCAGAATCGAGGGAAGTCTCAGGATTCTTCATTTAGCAGAGGAGGTGGTTTCTCCTCTCGCGGGCCTCGTCGGGGCTCGAAATGAAGGTCCTCACCTCGACTCATCCCAGGTTGGAGGAAGGATAGCAGAGTTCGCAGACCATTGGACCACCATCACATCCGATCCATGGGTGTTAGATGTTGTTCGGTCCGGGCTGCGCATATCCTTCCGACCGCACCCCACTCTGTCAAGGGTGCCTCTTCCAACCACAGTTCCTTCAGACGTTTTACGTCGGGAACTTTTGTCCACGGAGATTACCAATCTCCTGGCAAAGGAGGCGATCGAGGTCGTCAAGAACGTTCAGTCAGTGGGTTTCTATTCCCGCCTGTTCTTGGTGCCGAAGAAGGACGGCCGACTCCGACCGGTTATCGATCTGAGTATCCTGAACCAGTCTATCATTGCTCCCAAGTTCAGCATGGAGACTTTCAGGTCGGTCCGCCAATCAATTCACCAGGGAGATTTTGCAGCCAGCATCGACCTGCGAGACGCTTACTTCCACGTTCCGATGCATCGGGCGTCACGGAAGTATCTCAGGTTCGCTTTTCTGGGGCGAGTTTACCAGTTCAAGGCCATGCCTTTCGGCCTCAACCTGGCTCCTTGGGCGTTCACCAGACTGATGTCGCATGTGATAGCGTTCCATCGCACACAGTCCAGGGTGACTACTTTGGCATATCTGGACGATATCCTCCAGAGGCATTCCAATGCTGCCTTACTGGAATCGGATGTCGCCACTCTGTTGAGCTTGCTCACGTCGCTAGGATTTAGAGTCAACAAGGAGAAGTCGGACCTGGTCCCTTCTCAGTCGTTTTGTCATCTGGGGATGTCTTTCCAAACCAAATTCAACTTGGTGGCTGTTCCCCAGGCCAAGGCTGTGATTCTCTCAGCTTTTGCTCTGACTCTGTCCCAGTCCAGGTCCGCGACCGCTCGGAGTTTTCTCCGGCTGATCGGTCTCTGCGGTTCGGTGACGGATCTCATTCCTCTAGGTCAGCTGCGTGTCAGACCTCTCCAACACTTTCTGCTCAGTCGTTGGAGACCGAATGTAGATTCTCTGGATCAGGTGCTTCCGTTTCCGGACTCTCTGTATCCTCACCTTCTTCCCTGGACAGATGTTCAGTGGATTACGCAGGGTGTTCCGCTGGACTTACCCACGTCCGATCGCGTTCTGACGGCAGATGCCAGCGATCTCGGATGGGGTGCGACGTTGGATCCTCTCGGTCTTTCCCTACACGGGATGTGGGACCAGGATCAAGCAGTTCTACCCATCAACCAGAAGGAGCTTCTTGCTCTTCTTCTGAGTTTCAGGCAGTGGATCCCTCACCTGTCGAATCGCCAGGTCCTTCTACTATCCGACAATTCGACAGTGGTTGCTTACATTCGGAACCAGGGCGGCACGCACTCGCTTCCGATGTACGAGTTAGCTCGGGATCTTTTACTGCTCGCTCAGGATGTTCACGCCGGAGTGGTTGTTCGTCACATTCCCGGTCGTCTGAACGTCCTAGCCAACTCCCTGTCCCGACAGGGCAGGGTTATTTCCACCGAGTGGATGCTTCACAGGGCAGTGTTCCAGTCGCTTTGCGATCTCTGGGGACGTCCCCACATCGACCTCTTTGCGACTCGTTGGAACCATCAGGTGGACACTTTCGTGTCCCCATGTCCAGATCCTCTGGCTTTTGCCGTGGACGCTCTGTCACTCGATTGGAACGGTCTAGTCGGCTACGCCTTCCCGCCGGTTCCGATTCTTCCTCAGGTTCTCGCCAAAATTCAAACCTGCAGTTGTCGAATCATTCTGATCGCTCCCCTGTCGCCTCAGCGGGTGTGGATCAATCAGCTCCGCTCGCTGATGGCGGCGGTTCCGGCACGTCTCCCGCTACGTCGCGACCTTCTTTGTCAAGGTCGCCCGAGGAGGTTTCACGTCGACCCGACTTCATTGTGCCTTCACGCATATCTTTTGTCAGGTCCTGTCTCCTCTGTAGAAGTTTTTCGAGACGAGCAATGGAGTGCATTTCTTCTTCATGGAGGCACTTCGATTTCACAGATTGCGGAGTTTCTGGTATATCTGTTTGATTCTCGGGGTCTCCAGCCTGTTACCATCAAGGGTTACAGGTCTATGCTTTCAGAGACTTTTTCTTATGTGGGGAAGCGTCGTATCGGCACTAATCCTTACCTCTCCAAGCTTGTTCGGCACTTTTCTTTGAAAAGGCCTCGGACTTTGCAGCTTACTCCACGATGGAATCTTTCGTGGGTGCTGCTTTGCTTGGGGGGGGGGGGGGGGGGGGGGGGGGGGGGCGCGGTTCGAACCTTTATCCCAGGTGGATATGCAATTTCTCACATATAAGACGGCTTTTCTGATGGCATTTGCTTCGGCCAGACGGGTTAGTGAGCTTCATGCCCTCTCGGTTGACCCGGCCTTTTTTAGGAGCTCTCCCAACAGTGTTACTTTTACCACTGATTGCTCCTTTTTGGCTAAGAATCAGTTACCAGATACTACTCCTCCTCCTATCTGTATCAGGGCTCTTCCCTCTGTTGAGGGTACTCGCCCTTTGCTCTGTCCGGTCCGTGCTATTCGCATTTATCTTGATCGGACATGCTTCATACGGAAAGGCAGAAAACGTTTTTTTCTGTCTCTCATTCCGGGTCGACAGAAGATCTCTCCTCAATCCATTTCTCGATGGATTTGTGTTGCTATTCGTACGGCTTATAGTCGTTTAGCAGCTGGCGATTGTATTACCAATCGTATTTCTGCCCACGAGGTGCGGGCACTGTCTACCTCTTGGGCTTATTCTAACTCCGTCAAGTTGTCGGATGTTATGCAGGCAGCCTACTGGAGAAATGCTTCTACTTTCTCCACCTTTTATTTACGCCAGTTGCAGGAGCAGTCGGAGGACCTTTTTGCCCTGGGTCCTCTTTCTTCTGCTCAGGCTGTTGTCTGCCATAGCCATTAGGCTTCTTGAAGGTCAGTTTCAGCCTTGTGCTGTTACTGCCCTTTTTCTGTCTGTGTGTCACACAGGCTCATATGTCTCTTTTCATTGTCCTTTACCAATGATTGTGACATTATGGTTGATAAGCCTCGGGACCTCTTCCATCTTCTTCACGGTTCCAGTGCACTAGGGTTATGTGGGGGTTGGTTATGCGATTCCCTCCAGCCTTTTGTCTATTCAGCCTGTAGTAAACAATTGTGAGTAGGTTGATAAGAAATCTAAATTTTATAGTAAATTTCCTTTCTTATTATACCTACCACAATTGTTTACATGGAGGCCCTCCCGTCTTCTTTACGGGTAAAGAATCTTTCCTCCCCGCTGATCACATAACTCTAACGTTTACGGATTCAAAAAGAATGAGTCTTTAGAGACGGTATATGCGCACTGGCAACGGAAGTCGTGGAGGTGTACTTGGGAGAGAGCGTCCCGTACTGGGTCTGCGCCGGTTGCACTCGACCCAGTTTTGGCTTATTTTTATTGGTGCTTTTGCACCACTTTTCTTTCCCAACTTGCTTGGGAAAGACAAAAATAGAGAGTATTTTATCCGAGTTAGGGACTTCCACTGTAGTGCAAGCCTGTAGTAAACAATTGTGGTAGGTATAATAAGAAAGGAAATTTACTATAAAATTTAGATTTCTTGACATCCGTTGGCAGTCATACATCACCCACAGTCCATCATCTGTTAACTTTGCATATCTGTCTTCTTTAAACCAGTGGACCAAATACATCCAAACTTGGCATGAATTATCATTGGGAGATAACCTTCCAGATTTGTTCAGTAGAAGTAGCTAAGCCTGTTGGGCTGGGCACAATGCTCAAAAAACCCGAAATTCTTAAAAAATCATTTTCTCATAAACCACCAGTACAATGCATTCAAATTCCATATGCAGCTTCCTTATATGCTCAGGATTCAAGTTTGTTCAAAGAAACTTTGTTGGGGAATATTTTGGGCCCCACCCAAAATTTCCATTTTTCGAACTGGTGTGCAAATACAAACCAAACTTGGTATGATGGTGTTAGGTAACATGCGCGCGATTTATGCTGGAGGGGATTTTTTTGAAGCACCATAGGAACCCCAGGGGCTAAAAATATTTAAAAATCCAAATGCCCATATTTCTGGAACAAAGAATTGTTATTTGGTATACAGCATCTTTAGGACCAGTAGAATTTATTTGGCCCAAAAAATCTCAATTGGTTGTATCATGGGGTACCATGTGGTTTAATGTAAAATTGCTGAGACAGCACTTTTCAAAAATGAAAAAAAAATTCTTTCTCCAGAACAACCAATCAGAATTTTTCAATAGTTGGTATAAACATTCCTAGGGAGATCTTATTTAAGGGGTGTCAAATTCAAGTTTGTTCCAATCAGGTCTATGAGTTTATATTTGGGCTCTCTATACATATTATTAGGTGTCACTGATCTTTTGTGGTACATGTAATTAAGACATACTTTGCTCAAAACTGACAGTTTTTTTCACCCCAATTGATCCTCAGTCCCAGAAAAGGTCCCCCTTTCCAATTTCCAGGGATTAAGCCCAGCATGTCAACAACAAGAATAATTCCCATACTTTGAGAGTTTCACCTATTAGTGTAATGAGAATATTTGGATTATCAATTATTAATAGATTCATCATGTTTGTCTGTGGAACTTAAGGTCAAGAGAAACAAACCTTGAACTTTGAAAAGGGGTATTTCTCTCAGATTTTTTTGAGTGACTCTGTTATTTCCAACATTTTGACAAATACTATAGTGATTATTGCATAAGCCAGTCTGTCATATCGTCCTAAAAATTCTATAGTGGTACACATGATCATGCCGAGTCTCTGACTAATATAAACATTGACCTACCGCTGTGCAGTATACAAAGAAATTGATATTGGTATTAGTGTCGGTATGATGTTAACACTGAATATTCTGTAATGCTACAAAATTTACCCTTTATAGCGGGGGAGGAATTCGTCACATACAGGTGAATTGTGCACTTGGTGATACCTTCTTGAAATTTGGCACACTGTTAGTGTAGGCTATGAGGTTCTCAAAAACGATCGGCTACAAGTTGACACCGACCGGTGGCGACCAGTAGCGGCACAATCCAAAATGGCCGCCAGCGGCTGAAGGGAACCTCCTTTTCGACGGTCTACCGACTATACATCCGATTGTAAGGGCGCGAAAGTGAACTCTGATCCACGCACGTGTTGGAAACAGACGTGGGAGATGATGTAGAATAAAACGAGATTCTCTATACGGACGCATCAATTTCTTGGGACTTGAAAAGAGCGTTGTTTCTCCGGGATCAGCGTCATTCAGGCAAACCTGAATGACGCTGATCCCGGAGAAACAACGCTCTTTATGAAGCAGTCTCTTTGCCATACAATCTCTTGTTTGGCGTAATTCCGCAAGCAATTCTGATTTGTCTGTCGAAATTAATTCGAGAACGCGATTGTTCACAAAAATCATTCACAGAATGAGTGAGAATCCTCTTCGTGTACGGACTAGTACTGACTGGGAACGTTGTTGCTTTTGCCAGCAAGACAGTTCCAAGAAATTGATGCGTCCGTATAGAGAATCTCGTTTTCATGACGCCTATAAAGCTATTGAGGAAGACATAACGCGCTTCCTAGATAATGGCGTTGAGCTTCCATATAATTTGACCATTGATTGTTTGATGAGAGAGAGTGATGAGTGTATGTCGATGTCACTGTTGACGAATAAGGCAATATATCATAAGACATGCCGTGACAGTATTCGGACTCACATCGTACAGCGCGTGCTACACAAGCGAGAGCGAAATGAGGCAGTGGCATCCTGCTCCACGCTGAGTCCTAAAAGAACACGGACAAGTTTTGAATCTGGCTGTGACAGGAAACTGCCCCAGTGTGTTTATTGTCACAAACGCGAAGGTGACAGCAGTGAGCCTATTTGCAGATCAATGTCTGATAACAATAAACTCAAAATTATGGCAAAGGAAGCCGAGAACTGGGTTGTTTTTTCTCGGGTCAATGCAGCATTTGATTCCGCTGCTAGTGATCTTTACTATCACAAAACCTGTTATTGTAAGCTTGCCAATGAAGCACGAGCGGCTAAATCTAAAAAGTCGAAGAACGCCGAACATTCCGCGTCAGGCCTGCCCTATGACCCTCTCGTTATGGCAGAGCTCATAACATTTGTTGAACACAACGATTCCGCGATGAAGCTTGTCGATCTCAAGAATCTGTACAGTCGGAGGTTGAAGCAAGTCGGTTCTGATTGGCTTAGTGAAGAAATACATTCCACTCGATTCAAAGAACATTTGTTGCAGAAATTGGGCGATGGCTGGGACGCCTTCACACAGGGTAGAGATGTGTTTATTTCAAGTAGGTTTCGAGTTGGCTCCTTGTTGTCCGAATCTTTAACTCGTATAGTGTCTGAGGAAGAGGCAAAAAAGATAGTTGATGTGGGTCTTCTTCTGCGTAAACACATACTCATATCTCAAGCTCCTTTCACGGGATCATTTTCATCTTATTGCTTGAGCGAGCCTGTACCCAACTCACTCCTGACTCTTCTTAGAGTTCTACTTGAGGGCACATGTAGTATACAGAACTTAGGCGATGATGAGACTGTTAATGCCAAGACTCGAGTGGCTTGTACTATTTCACAGATGTTGATCAGCAATTCAGCGAAACGCTCCGAACATGCACAAAATGTTCACCAGAGACGTGACAGAGAAACTCCAATGCCTCTTTATGTGGGTTTGAAGTTGCATGCCCATGATCGTATGAAAAATCTTATCAGAGATTTTCATCAAATGGGACTCTCTGTCTCTTATGATCGCGTAATGGATGTTCGCAGGAGTTTCGCGAGAGCTGTTTCACTGCGGTTCAAGAACGAAGGTGTTGTAGTCCCAGCTAACTGCAAACGTAATGTTTTCTCGATAGGAACCACTGATAACATTGATGTATCTGGTAGATCTGATATGCATGGTACGTCCATCACACTCATTGGTCAACTGAGCAGGGACAATGTGGGTACTGATCCCCCACCACTGAGTTTAGATGTTCCAGAAGACACACAAATTGAACTCCCAGACGACTATGCATTTGTTCCTTTCGTTGAAGACTTTGGTGGGGACATCAGGCTTGAATCTCCAGATGAATGTAATGTACGGCCCAATGAATATGCAGATTTGAACGTGGGAGAGAATGACTGGTTGTCTCATGTGTCACAGATCAGCAATAAAGGGAAGGTTGATGGCAGCTGGCAGCTTGATGAAGTCCCTGTGACCTTTTCAGGCTTCTTTTCAAAACATGAAGATCAAGACAATGTCAAACCTCGTGCAGTTATTGGGGTATTCCCTGTTTTCAGTGAGCAGAAAGCGGACTCACTCAGTATGCAGAAGCATGCTATGTATGTGGTCAGGGAAGCTACTGCTTTCGTAAACCCCGGCCAGATACCTGTCATTGAAGGTGACTGTCCGTTGTATGCCAGGCAGAAAAAATGTCAATGGCTGTTCCCAGAGGAGATAGGTGAGGATCGAATGGTGTGTATGATTGGATTCCTGCATCTTGAAATGTGCACCCAAGAAGCTGGTGGTAAGCTTATGGGTGGTTCTGGTTGGGAGCGAATGTTTCACCTCGCAAAGATATTCACACCCGGTGTAGCATCATCCCTACTTGGTGGGAAACATGTCAAGAGGACGCGACAGGCATATCTTCTCACTCTAGCTTGGCTTGAGATCCTCAGAAAGAATGCTTATGAGATTTACTGTCAGCAGACTGGGCCCCATGAGTCATTTGAAATGTGGGAACAGAGGATTCTTTCACAATCTCCAACTGCGCGCTATTGGGGTGAAATCGTTCGGAACTTTCTCTTGACAAGCTGTCAATTCGTTCGGAACCAACGAATCGGTAACTGGCCTGGTACACTGTGTTCTATCGATGAGTTGTGCAGTTACTTTTTTGCCCTAGGACATACAAATTATTGTCGGTGGGTCCCCGTATTTCTGAGAGACATGTCTCAGCTACCCAGGCGGCATCCTTCAATCCACAACAAATTCATGGAAGGCCATTTTGTGGTCCAGCGTAGTGAGAGGAAGTTCAGTATGATGGGTTTAGATCAGAGCCAAGAACATAGTATCCAACTACTCAAAGAAGACAGTGGTCCAAAAGGTCTCTATGGCCAGGCTGAAGAGAAAGTCGTTATTGAGCTTTCAAGGTCAGAAGTTCTGCGTGTTATAGATGAGTATGAATATGCAAGTTTCCACACAACATCATCAGATAACACGGAACACCCGGAAAGTTCGGTATCAGAGCAGAAAAAATTTCTGAATCAATTGAAATCTCTCCTCGATCTGGTGAATCAGGGACTCATTATCAACCCTTATGATGAAACTAGTGGTCAGCTGGTGACATTAGATACTGGTGAATATATGGACCCCGAAGTTAGTAAGAGTTTACGGTCATTACCCGAAAGGGGCAAGCATTTATATTCCACTTTCTTGAAGGAAAGGCTTGTGGAATGCACCGTACCCCTGAATGATGTTATTCCCAAGGCAAATATATATACCTTCCTTAACCCACCCCCAGCCAACCTGGACAAAGGCCGAGACAAACTCATGTCAAGTAAAGCAACTGCCGCAATAGTTACCCAGATGTTCGTTTCACTGCAAGCCCGGCCTGATTCAAACATGGATGAGTTTTTCATGCACGAGAATGCACGTGATCCGCCAGCATTATCCGATAGAGGTAAGCTACGGAGTGGGACAAAATCTCAAATTCTCAATTGTTTACCAGCTATTCCTGCACAAGGGAAGAATTCAGCAGCTAGACAAGCTTCAGTTGTCATCTTGGATATGCCTGCTGTAGTCCATGTAATCAAACCACAGAAAGCGGATCTGTTTGGAGAATATGCTCGATTGCAATTATTGCCATACATCGAATCTCTGATTAACACGAACACCACAAGGGTTGATGCGATCTATGACTGTTACCCCGAAGGCAGTTTGAAGAATCAGACGCGAGCAAAACGCCTCGGTGAGACAGCAGTTAGGTTGATACGGGTGTCCGAGAACGTCCCTTTACCTAAAGGGAAGAATTGGCAGGCATTCTTGAAAGTTAGTGAGAATAAAGACGAATTTTTCAAGTTCCTGTCTGCTGAACTGCTGAAATTAACATCAACATCCGAGTACCAGTTGTTAACGACATCAGGAGAATATGTACTATGCAATAAGGATGTTAGCTTATGTGACATATCTCCATCGAACCACGAGGAAGCAGACACGCGCATGATGCTTCATCTCAACCATGCAGTCTCACAAGGTCACAAAATAGCTTTTCTTCGCACGGTTGATTCTGATGTCGTCATTCTGTCTTTGCACCATTTCGCAACATTCCGTGACCTTGGACTCAGTGAGCTGTGGATTGGGTTTGGAATTGGAAAGGCATATAAAGATATGCCAATTCATGAGATAGCTTCACAACTTGGACCTGATTACTGTAAGGCCCTGACTTTCTTCCACGCCTTCACAGGTTGTGATGTAACATCCAGCATGCTCGGCATTGGGAAGAAGACAGGATGGAATGCATGGATGAATTTTCCCACATCAACTGAAATGATGATAGAATTGACTGAGAATCCGCAAGTCTTTTCAGAGGATTCCCCTCATATGCAGCATATCGAAAAACTCACCATACAGATGTACAGTAACAGTTGTGTCAGTACACGTGTCAATGATGCGAGACGGCATATGTTCACACATGGCCTTAAGTCTATGGAAAACATCCCGCCCACCAAAGCAGCTCTGTATCAACATGTAAAAAGGGTAATTCTTGTGTCATCTTTCATTTGGCATCGTGCTCTGCAGAAACACTTATGTGTGCCAGACCCATCACAGTACGGATGGGAGTGGAATCCACGTCTCAATATTCTGGTCCCATTTTGGACTCACCTAGGAGACGCAAGTGCTGCATGTGCACTGATGCTCCACTGTAGTTGTGCCAAGGCCTGCAAGGGCAATTGCAAATGCTTGAAAGCTGGATTAAGGTGCACACCTTTGTGTAAGTGTGAAGGTGGCTGTTGTAACAATATTGAGTAGTATACTGTCATGTTAGGACCAGTCATCTCCTATTCTGGTATTTTTTTTTCCATTTTCGGCCAGTTAACACATGTCATGTTTCTAGTTGAGTTGATTTTGCTAACAAATGTTCATCCCATGTGGCTTGCTACATTGTCCGGGGTATAGGAATACAGTTTTAGATTTCGGAAAATAGTCTGTTATTTACTGCACAAGACGGTGTTAATTCATGCATAGCATGATACAATATCCCCAACTATTTTGCCTCTGTACAACAGTTGATACCTT
This sequence comes from Pictodentalium vernedei, assembly GCA_031216915.1. Taxonomy (NCBI): domain Eukaryota; kingdom Metazoa; phylum Mollusca; class Scaphopoda; order Dentaliida; family Dentaliidae; genus Pictodentalium; species Pictodentalium vernedei. The sequence continues at coordinate 491,291,574 of CM062297.1, read as the reverse complement.
CGTTCACCCGTGTGTTCATCTATGGTATCCTTGTCTTTCTCTGGCCATAGGCCACATGTGACTAGTCAGTTCCTACTCCATAGCAAATCAACTTGGAAATCCTTCATCTTGTAGCGCACTCATGTCTCAATGAATCCATACCTGAGTTGATCTAATAAATCTAACGTAAGGTATCAAATTGCCATACCGGATCATATTTCGATAAGTTATTCGCTAAAACATTTCGACCACTCATCGACATCAAAGGTCATGTTTTGGCTCCCAGTGGTGGCTATATCTCTATATCCCTGGTAAAGTAGCATACCATGAGGGATGGGCATTAAGTGTCGGCAACATTAATCCTGACTTGGAACACACCACATCTTAACTGGCCGAAAATGAAGAATACTACTTGTAGTCAAAAAATATTCCTGTACCTCGAATGACTGCAAACATACACTCACCCCTTCTAGTCCCATTTTGCCAATGTTCTATACTGGCAAGATAACATTGTATAATTAACAACGGGAACTAATGCATCCCGAGTTCATTCCAGCACTGCCCTTGCTGGCAGACGTGTCGCTATGGTGTTGAGATTGAACCAGAACTCCTCTAGAAATTTGATAGTTTTATTTTCTTAGAAAATAAATCTATCGAAAATGCCGGAAGTTGAGAATAGACTGTCACTTTAATTGGATTATCAAATGTCCAAGTATCCCCACTGCTGCATACTATCGAGTACCCTTGTTCATGTGTTGACAGGAATCTCTCATACCATGTTCATTTGACCATTGCATTCCCGAGAAACATTCAACACTAATTTATCTACGGACGGACGATCATACTGACAGTCAGACACACAGACGCACACATCGACGGAAATTCTGATCCCATTATCCATTAATCTTCCCCCCAACTTGTTCCAAGGGCTTCACTCCATCATTCACATCAATTACAGCACATGTATGGTGTTAGGTTTGGAGCTTCAGTTGTGCGATCGGCGAAAATAGCTTTTTTTCGATCCGCTTGGCGGCCATTTTGGATTTCGCTGCTAGTGGTGGCTAGAGGATGGTGCCAACTTGTAGCCGATCGATTTTGAAATCTCTGATGCCTACCCTTACATCATGCCAAATTTCAGGAAGGTATCACCAAGTGCACAATTCTAGCGAATTCCTCCCCCGCTATTACTAACAAATCGGCCATGTTATTTGCAAATTAAACAATTGAAAAATTTGGGTTTTTTTAAATTTCAACAAAACTATATCATATGACCACTCATTGGAATGATCTTGCTGAGCTCATTCCAGTGAGGGGTCATGTGATTTGGTCTTGCTGGATTTTTTTGGAAAATTCGAAAATACAATAATAAAAATAATAAATTTTGATATCCTCTGCGATGGTCAAAGGTTTAAATCATCCTAAAAATACCGATACTGAAACCTAACTTGAAATTTCAATAGTTCCCAGCTCTGTATGATTGAAGAGTATTTATAAAGGCATTTTGATATCAATTGTAAGAGAAGAGTTTTCCAAAACTGATTTTACTTATACAGTGGAGCCCACTTAATTGGATATCTCTTAACTGAAATAACCCTGTTAATTGAATATAATTTCCCAACACAAAACCATTTACCATATCTCCCGTACAAATTTGACCTGTTAATTGAATATAGGTTACAGAGTAAACTGTTAATTGAATAAAAAATATTGTAATCTGTCGAGAAATTTTCCTGGCTCACGAATCCCAGCTTTCCTTTGTTTATAGGCCTATTTGGCCTCAGTACATACAATACAGGCATTGAATCTATTATATCTTGTTTGACAGAGGTCATGGAGCTCTGTCAAACAAGATATAATAGAATAAATGCTAAGTTTATCTCTAGAAAACAGGAAAGTGGCACCGTCCCTGTTAATTGAATACTCCTGTTAATTGAATAATTTTCATTGGCAAAGTGGCTATTCAATTAACAGGGTTCCACTGTAGTGCCATTAACACTGAATAATGCTATAAATAAAAAAAAAATTACCTAAGCTTAAATTATCATTCAGAAATAATTGGATGCTGTAAAAAATAAATAAGTCATTTTGTCGTTTTCTCTTTGTTGACAGCAAAGAAAGGAATACTACGTGATAGGAGAGATTTTTGGTGTGTGGTTGACAATTTAGAGAAAATAGCTCCAGAAGTATCGGAGATCACCACCAGTGTGAAAGATATGCCAAATATAAAGTAAGGAAACACTGAAGTTTTAGAGCTGAAAAGGTTAACCGATCAATCAATGATCAACATCTTGATTGATCCAAAAAGTAATTGATCGATTAACCTTTACTTTTGAACTACTGTATTATAAGGTTATGAACACTGGTACGAAGTACCCAAGGGAGATAGAGAGCAACTGTTAACCCTAGCTAATATGAAGCCTGATTGGTATTCGTACTGGTTTGTACTCATCAGAGGCATTGATTTTCTGTGCTCACCCTTTTTATAAGTTTTGCAACTGGCGGGTAACTATCCATGGGTGGCGGGTTACTTCCCAAATTTTATTGGCGGGTAACTGCAACAATAGTCAGCACGTAACAGGTGTATAGTGGTGGGTAACCCCAGCAGAGGTTGGCAGGTAACTATAGTGTGAGCATTCTGGTGGGTAACTTTTGTGTTATGTTTCGTTGTATTGAAATCGGATGAAGCACAGTTAAAAATAGGTTGTAAAAAGCAGCTGAAGTGCACCACTGGGGGTGGACTACAAACGTCGTTGATATGGCTGTCAACTCACTTGTTTACATGCAAATAAATTGACATCTACACAGAGTGTTATGGTTTTTAGCTCAACTTTGGCAAAGCCAAATTTGAGCTTTTGTCATGGCCCGTCGTCCGTCTGTCCGTCTGTCTGTCTGGCCATCTGTCCGTACGTCAACAATTGGATACGGCTTGAGCTAGAGACCGTATTTATGAACCGATCTTTACAAAACTTCTTGGGTACCTTTGTTATGACCGTGGGACGAGAACGAGTGTTTTTGGGTGCGGTCCGAAATTCAAGATGGCTGCCAGCCACCATTTTGTACCGACGATGCAGAAATCTGTTTTTTGTACAGAGCTTCCATATGAAAGCTCTGATTTGAATAATTTTTTGTATGAATATTTAGTACCATGGGATACATCACATATAATACAGGTTTTTTTCTCGTGCATAAATTGTGCAAATTAGACTAATTTTGATGTCTTTTGGTGTTACTTTCAGCACTGTAAGTGCAAATGCCAATACGACTCGGGCTAGAGGCCGTATTTATGAACCAATCGTTACGAAACTTCTTGGGTACCTTTGGTATCACCGTGGGACGAGAACGAGTGTTTTGGGGTCCGGACTGAAATTCAAGATGGCCGATGGCAGCCATTTTGTACAAAAATAGGTGCAATCAGATTTTTGCACAGAACTTCCATATGAAACTTCTGATTTGAATAATTTTTTGTGTGAATGTTTAGTACCATGGGATATACATCACATATAATACGGGTTTTTTTCTCGTGCAGAAATTATGCAAATTAGATGAACTTTGATTTTTTCAGTGCGACTTACACACAGTAAGTACACATGTCAATACGGCTCGGGTTAGAGTCTGTATTTATGAACTGATCTTCACGAAATGTCTTGGGTACCTTTGTTATCACCTTGGGACAAGAACGAGTGTTTCTGGGTGCTGTCTAAAATTCAAGATGGCTGCCAGTGGCCATTTTGTACCGAAATTAGGTATAATCAGTTTTTTGTACACAACTTCTATACGGCTCAGACTAGAGGCCATATTTATGAACCAATCTTTACGAAACTTCTTGGGTACCTTTGTTATCACCATGGGATGAGAGCGAGTGTTTTTGGGTGTGGTCCGAAATTCAAGATGGCCACCAGCCGCTATTTTGTACCAAAATTAGTGCAATCAGTCTTTTGTACAGAACTTCTGTATAAAAGTTCTGATTTGAATAAATTTTTGTATGAATGTTTAGTAACATGGAATACATCACATATTGTAAGAGTTTTTTTTTTATGCAGAAATTATGCAAATTAGATGAACTTTGATTTATTCAATGCTACTTACACAATGTAAGCACACATGTCAATACGGCTCAGGGTAGAGGCTGTATTTATGAACCAATCTTCACAAAACTTCTTGGGTACCTTTGTTATCACCTTGGGGCGAGAATGAGTGTTTCTGGGTACGGTCCAAAATTCAAGATGGCTGCCAGTGGCCATTTTGTACCTAAATTAGGTCCAATCAGTTTTTTGTCAAAAGTTCTATACAGCTTGTATTTATGAACTGATCTTCACAAAACTTCTTGGGTACCTTTGTTTTCACCTTGGGACAGGAACGAGTGTGTTTTGGGGTGCCTTTGTTATCACTGTGCTATGAGAACAAATATTTTGGGGTTCAGTCAGACCCACTCTGGGACTCAAAGATTTTTTTCTAGTTTAGCATCTGACTGTCACTCACCTTTACAATACTTTACCTATACATTTGTTACAGGCAACGGTCAGTATTTATGTACAGACCGTTACAATACTTTATATGTACCTTTGTTATCAGGTCATTACCTAGATGTTTGTCATTGCTGTGTCACATACTATACATGTACATGTCTTTGTCTTGACAAGTTGAGCTACAGTGTCATTGACACTTTCATTTTTGGTTTAATTCAAAGATTCAGTCCGATTGCTGTCCCAATTGAGGAGTGTCCATGAGGCATATGTAAACACCTTCCCTGTGTTATAAAGGGAGGTGATGTCGCAGTCAGGGGGCGTGTTTCCCTTGTTCACTGTGGTACCGTGGCTGCGGTACGCCAATGTCCTTGTTGATTGTTTAATTGTTCCATCGTGGTGGCTGTGAGAGGATATCATTACCGGTTACTTGTTCTAGCGTTAGAGCTTGTGCTGGAGTGCTGTTATTCGACGTGTGGTTCTGTGTGTTGTCCCCTTGGCTTTCTGATGGCATTTTGTGGTTGCATCATGGTTATTGAGGTTGACAGTGTTTGTTTGTCTGGTTTCCTCCTCCGTGATTTCTGGGATGGTTTCCCGTAGAGCGGCTGCCAAGATGTCATTTCATCTATCCTCTGTTTTATTGCATTTGGTGTGGCATTTTCTGCCAAGATGGCGGTTGTAATATTCCCTACGTTTGAATGTCTGGCGGCAAAGATAGCATTGGACTAGTCCTTTGAGTTTATGTTGTATCCGTTTGTGGCGACTCAGGCCCTGTTTTGTTTTGTATTGCAAATTACACTCTGTGCATACGTGCCCCATGTTTTGCATTTAAGTGTATATCGTAACTAGTCTCCCTTGTGTTAGACTATTTTTACGTCGTTTTATCTGTGATGTTGTGATCACAGTGTAGTCCTGTTACGGGCAGTTGGCGTAATGAACAGGAAGCTAAAAAACAAACAATGAGAATAAAAACTGATTAAAAATCCTTCCTGTTCAAGCCAATTGGATTGAGTGTTTTTAATAAAAAGATCCATTGGACCTCTTTTTTGCAACGTACCTCAGTGGATTTGAGTGTATCTGGGTCCGAGAATAGGACCTCAATAATACGGAAATGTAAATCATCCAATTTGTGGTCATGTTGGTTAAAGTGAATAGCGACTGGTGTTGTTCTTTGATATCTGATGTCTGCGATATGTTCTGTGATTCTATCTTGAAATTGTCTCTTTGTTTCGCCAACATACAGGGTTCCTGCGGGTCATGGAAAGTATGGAAAGTCATGGAATTTAATTTTAAAAATTCCAGGCCTGGAATGTATGGAAAAACGCCTGTTCTCAAAGGCAGGTATGGAAGTCATGGAAAAACGGGGCATCTTTTGAGTGGTATGAGAAACGGGACATCTTTTGAGTGGTACGAATTATCTGATGGACGAAAGACAGGTTATCTGACGAAACACCATGACATGCATATATTCTATTCTTTGTGTGCTCCCATTGGTTGGCAATTTGCCTTAACACGATAAATGCATGGCCAGATATCTTTGAATGCGTGATCAGTCTATCGTTGATTGGATAAGAATGTCCTTGACTCAAGCTTGACCGAATTTAATGAATGTGTGTGGTTTCGCTTTGTGAATCGCCTTTGTTTATTTTCTGTGCTCGACTGACTTCACATTGTAAAACAAACAATAGGATGCCGGGTCATTGTAGATCTAATGAAATGTGGCTGACTGAAAGTGATTTTCTGCCGTGGCTTGCACGGGTGGACAATGTTCAGAAGGCAAAATGTAAGTTGTGCAGAAAGGTTATTGATATTTCCAACATGGGCCGGAATGCCCTGAAATCGCACATGGACAGTGTCAAACACAAAAAGCTTTCTCGTCCTGAAGTAATAACAATGGCAAATTTTGTTTCTTTGCAAAAACCCAAAAGTCAACAAATTGAAAGTGAAAAAAGTTTGGAGAATAGAATCTCAAATCCGACAACCACGCAGTCTCTTAGAACATTCACGGCCACAAACAACGACGTTTTATCAGCCGAGTTACTATGGGCGATGAAGTGTGTTGATTTGACTGCTGATTGAACCTACATGTAAGATTCTACATGTATGAGCATTGATGGATTTAGAACTTCATTCAGTAAGTGTCATTTGCTAAAATATTATAAAATATTATACTCCTTTCACACTGAATTAGAATGCTTGTGCCAAGATTTTAGGCAAGTCAAGGGGAAACGGCTCTGGGACTGGCTGATCTTCTTGAAGATTAGAAGATCAGGCAGCCCCAGAGCCGTCTCCCCTTGGCTGCCTTGTCTAAAATGAAAAACATAATGTGACTTACTAACCGAGCTCTTCACTTGAAACTTTGCCAGTCACAGTATAAAGTATTCAATTTTAGGCAAGCCATGAATGCAGGGGAGATAATCTGCTTATCTCCCCTGGACCAATTCATTGCTTGCCTAATATTGCTACTGTAATAGGTTTTTGTCTCCAGTTATTGCAGTATAATACTGAATGTAGGTATGGAAAAGTATGAAAAATGGTCATGGAAAGTATGGAAAAGTCATGGAATTTCATTTTGAAAAAGCTGCAGGGACCATGACATATTGTTTGGAAAACTTGACGCAAGTTAGTAAATAAATACAGTTGCGCATAAGGCAATTTGGGCGCTTTGGGCCCTTGAAGCGTTTTTTCGTATAAGTTGATTTGAATCAGCGTCCCCTAGGTAGGGAATAGCAAATTTGGCAGTAATCTTTTATGCATGGCGTACGTGGATTTAAATTTTTTTTTTTTCCACTGATTTGGTGGAGTGGTGGTAATTTAGCTCATGTGAGAATATCCTTAAGCGATTTGTTGCGCCTTAATGCGCGGAGGGGGGGGGTCTGCAAAGGCTTGTCATCCTGACCGAGTGCTGGACAGTATGGGCCATAACCTGCGTACATAGCTGTATGTCTTGCAGCTATTAGGGTGATAATTGATGACAAAAGGTGTGCGAGTGTTGGACTCAACATCTGTTGAGTGCCGAGGTTGGAGAAGCTGCCTCCTGTCTAATTGTTTGACCTTTTCAAGAGTTTGTTTGAGGAGTTCTGTCGGGTAACCTCTGTCCCTGAAGTGAGCAAGCATTGAGTTTGCGTGTTGTAGAAAATCACAATCCAGGCTGCAGATACGTTTTATTCCAAGTAGTTTACTGTACGATATGCCTTCTATTAGTCTTCGCGGATGGCATGAGTCATACCTAAGGTACGCATGTGTATCCGTTGGTTTTATGTAGAGATCGGTTTGGAGTGTGTTGCCAATTTTCTTGATTGTGACATCTAAACAAATTCACGGATAGGCTAGAATACTGTACCGTGAACTTAATTGTTGGGTGGAACGTGTTGCAGAACTGGATGAAATCCTTAAATTTTTCATCTCCATGAGTCCAGATGAGAAAAATGTCAATTTCAAGATAGAATCACAGAACATATCGCAGACATCAGACATCAAAGAACAACACCAGTCGCTATTCACTTTAACCAACATGACCACAAATTGGATGATTTACATTTCCGTATTATTGAGGTCCTATTCTCGGACCCAGATACACTCAAATCCACTGAGGTATGTCGCAAAAAAGAGGTCCAATGGATCTTTTTATTAAAAACACTCAATCCAATTGGCTTGAACAGGAAGGATTTTTAATCAGTTTTTATTCTTACAGTATTATATGGGTTAACAAAGGAACAAACTTGCTCCAAAACAGGCAAACATTGTCACACTGACTCACATCAATTGTATGAGAGAGAGTAAAGCATGCAAGTTACTTGCTGACATACTTGTTTACTTGCATGATCATCATACTGTATGACAAGCTGGAAATGGTCATTCTTAATCCTTTACCCATTGCAGGTAGCAGACGATACTCGCAAAATAAATTCATGAATTACTAAAAAATTAAAATTTTTGTCTAAAAACATAGCTTATGACCCCTCATTGGAATGAGCTGAAGGAGCTCGTTCCTGTGAGGGGTCATAAGCTATGTTTTTGAGACAAAAATTGAAAACATAATAAATTTGAATGGAGATTTTTAGCTCACCTGACTGAAAGTCAGGGTGAGCTATTCTGATCACTTTTCGTCCGTCGTCCGGCGTCCGTCGTGAAGGTGGTGTTTGGGCTTTTTCTCCCAAACCACTGGCCACATATTAATGAAATTTCCTGTGAGAAGGGATGGTGTCTGCGGACTTTGATTTTTTGTCAAATTAGGTTTCGGCTCACATTGAGCAGAGTGATGGGGCAAAAATGCTCCAATTCTTAAAAAATCTTCTTCTCAAGAACCAGCAAGAGCAGAGACTTGATATTTGGTATGCAGCTTCCTTTTGAGGTGTAGACTCAAGTTTGTTCAAGAGAAGTTGGAGGGGCTATATTTGATGATGTTAAAGGAGGGGCAACAATTTTGGCCCTGCCCCAAATTTCTATTTTCCAAACCGCGGGGCCGATTTGAACCAAATTTTACATGAGTGCTTATTGGGTCATAAGTACCTAATTTATGCCGAAATTTTTTTCCCCATAGCCCTGTGGGAACCACAGAAGCTAAAAATAGAAAAAAATGAAAACGCCCATATCTCCAAAACTACACGGCACTGAGAATTCTTATTTGTTGTGAAGCTTCCTTAGGACCAACAGAATGGAATGATAAAAAAAAATTGCCAGCGGTTTTATCATGGGGTACTTTTTGGGGACTTTGAAAAAGTGCTGAGTCAGCACTTTTTAACACTGTGGGTAATGGGAAAAACATAAGACTACTTTTCTGCGGAACCACTGCTCCAAAAGCTTTAAAATTTCACATATAACATCTTAGTAAGATTGTTTCACATGTTTATTGAAATCAATTGCCTGGGTGGATATTTGGGCTCTCGAAGGGAGCCCAAATGTTTAAATTAGTGCAGTATGAGGAGTATTTTTGAAAAATCTTCTTCTTCAGATCTAGCAATAAGAATGTTTTGATATTTGGTATGCAGCATCCTTAGAGGGGTGTGATTCAAGTTTGTTGAAGCCAAATCCCAGGGTTGATATTTAGGCTGAAAATTTGGGGTCCCGTTGCGGACTTCGAAATTTTGGACCAAAATCCGAAAAAAATTTTTTTTTTTTTTTTCTGCCTTTCGGTCAATTTTAAGACAAAAAAAAAAAAAAATATTTTTCCCCTCAAAATTTGGGGTCCGTGTGGGACTTAGAAAATTTTGGACCAAAATCTGGAAATTTTTGTTTTTGTTTTTTATGTATTTCGGTCAGTTTTAAGACAAAAAAAAAATTATTTTTTTTACCCTGAATATTTGGGGTCCGGGTGGAACTTCGAAAATTTTGGACCAAAATCCATAATTTTTTTGTTTTTTGTTTTTTATGCGTTTCTGTCAATTTTAAGACAAAAAAAAAACATTTTTTTTTACACCATAAATTTGGGGTCCGGGTGGGACTTAAAAAAAATTTTTTTTTGTTTTTTCTGCGTTTCGGTCAATTTTAAGACAAAAAAAAATTTTTTTTTTTTTTTTTTTCCCTGAAAATTTGGGGTCCGGGTGGGACTTAGAAAATTTTGGACGAAAATCTGAACATTTTTTTTTTGTTTTTTATGCATTTTGGTTAATTTTAAGACAAAAAAATTTTTTTTTTTTTTTTCCCCCTGAAAATTTGGGGTGCGGGTGGGACTTAGAAAATTTTGGACCAAAATCCGAAAAAAAAAAATTTTTTGTTTTTTATGCATTTCTGTCAATTTTAAGACAAAAAAAAAAAAAAAAATTTTTTCCCCTGAAAATTTGGGGTCCGTGTGGGACTTAGAAAATTTTGGACCAAAATCTGGAATTTTTTTTTTTTGTTTTTCATTTATTTCTGTCAATTTTAAGACAAAAAAAAAAAAAAAAAATGTTTCCCCCTGAAAATTTGGGGTCCGGGTGGGACTTAGAAAATTTTGGACCAAAATCCAGAAATTTTTGTTTTTTTGTTTTTTATGCATTTCTGTCAATTTTAAGACAAAAAAAAAAACAAATTTTTTTTTACCCTGAAAATTTGGGGTCCGGGTGGGACTACAAAAATTTTGGACCAAAATCCAGAAATTTTATTTTTTTTTGTTTTTTATGCGTTTCTGTCAATTTTAAGACAAAAAATTTTTTTATTTTTTTTTTACCCTGAAAATTTGGGGTCCGGTGGGACTTCGAAATTTTGGACCAAAATCCGAAAAAAATTTTTTTTTTTTTTTCTGCCTTTCGGTCAATTTTAAGACAAAAAAAAAAAAAAATTTTTTTCCCCTCAAAATTTGGGGTCTGGGTGGGACTTCGAAAATTTTGGACCAAAATCCGAAAAAAAATTTTTTTGTTTTTTATGCAGTTCTGTCAATTTTAAGACAAAAAAAAAAAAAAAAAAAAATTTTTCCCCTGAAAATTTTGGGTCCGGGTGGGACTTAGAAAATTTTGGACCAAAATCCAGAAATTTTTTTTTTTGTTGTTTTTTATGCGTTTCTGTCAATTTTAAGACAAAAAATTTTTTTTTTTTTTTTTTTACCCTGAAAATTTGGGGTCCGGTGGGACTTCGAAATTTTGGACCAAAATCCGAAAAAAATTTTTTTTTTTTTTTTCTGCCTTTCGGTCAATTTTAAGACAAAAAAAAAAAAAAATTTTTTTCCCCTCAAAATTTGGGGTCTGGGTGGGACTTCGAAAATTTTGGACCAAAATCCGAAAAAAAATTTTTTTGTTTTTTATGCAGTTCTGTCAATTTTAAGACAAAAAAAAAAAAAAAAAAAATTTTTCCCCTGAAAATTTTGGGTCCGGGTGGGACTTAGAAAATTTTGGACCAAAATCCAGAAATTTTTTTTTTTGTTGTTTTTTATGCGTTTCTGTCAATTTTAAGACAAAAAATTTTTTTTTTTTTTTTTTTTACCCTGAAAATTTGGGGTCCGGTGGGACTTAGAAAATTTTGGACCAAAATCTGTAAATTCTTTTTGGTGTTTTTTATGCGTTTCTGTCAATTCTAAGACAAAAAGAAATTTTTTTTTTACACCGAAAATTTTGGGTCCGGGTAGGACTTCGAAAATTTTGGACCAAAATCCGGAAATTTTTGTTTTTGTTTTTTATGCATTTCGGTCAGTTTTAAGACAAAAAAAAAATTTTTTTTTTTACCCTGAATATTTGGGGTCCGGGTGGGACTTCGAAAATTTTGGACCAAAATCCATAATTTTTTTGTTTTTTGTTTTTTATGCATTTCTGTCAATTTTAAGACAAAAAAAAACATTTTTTTTTACACCATAAATTTGGGGTCCGGGTGGGACTTAGAAAATTTTGGACCAAAATCCGGAAATTAGTTTTTGCGTTTTTTATGCATTTTAAGAAGAAGAAAAAAATTTAGGCTGAAAGTATTTTGTTTGGGAAAAAAATCTGTTTTTTATGTGTTTATCTCAATTTTGGGACGTTAAAGTGCAGGAACTGAAAATAGAACGAAAATCCTGTGTATTGTGTGGGCACAATCGCTTCATCTAGTTGGTATATGCTTTTCTTAGGGGGGGCGTATGCAGCTTATTCAAGTCAAGTCCCTGGTTTGATATTTAGACTACCATGTCAGGTGAGCGCCCTCAGGCCCCCTGGGGCCTCTTGTTGTATACAGGCCTAGTCAGTTTTGTTTGTTATGTTGGGTAAAGGGTTCATGCTGTAAATCATCAACGGTATGGCAATTATTCAGATATCTATTTGGACAAGTGATTAATCAGTTAACCAAGGTTAATCCACGTGATTAATCAATCAAGAAAACCCCTTAACCGTTTCAGCTCTACTAAGTTTATAGATGTTATGTTTAGTGTGTGCAGATCAGATCAGAATCTTCTAGGCCTGTGTTTTTTGTGGACTTTATGGAAATTGCAAGTTTCTTTTTTAAGCTTTTAACATTTAGATGATCTAAAGATGTTTTCCTAAACAACTGAAAAAATTCTATTCTTTTAAACCTTTATTGAATTTAGCTTGACAAGCTTATTATTTTTCATGGTATAAACAACCATGATTCTAAAATAAAAAGGAAAATGTAACAGATTTTCATTACTTTATTACTCTGATTATAAAAGCAATCAGAAAATTTCTCTTCTTCAGAACTCTCATATATTCAACTAGTTGATTTACACAGTATTCTTTAAACAACAGAAGCTAATACTATAAAACATTTATAAATGTATTTTCTAGCTCATATTTTCTACCTATTTTACCTGTAATATAACTGACTAAAATGAATCATTAGCATTTTAAAAGCTATAGCAATTTGCCAACTGTTGGCAAATTGCCAGATCTTTGAAACTGCTAATGATTCATTTTAACCCATTTAAAGTCATAAGTAGAAAATACAAGCAGTGGCAGAGCTGGGGGGGGGGGCTGGGGTAGCTATACTGTCTCCCCTCCCCCCCTAAAAATTGTATGAAGATTGTGTTGGCAATAATTGCATGCATAGGTCTAAATATTTGTGTCCAATTCTGTCCAATACATCTATGAAATAACTAATTCTATAAAACTTTAAATGACCAACATTTAATTAAACAAACATCTGGGAGAGGGGGGCAAGGGTATAAATTCCATCAGAGAGAAGATATGGCCTAATGGTAATCTCTTCAGATAATCCTTTTGTGACATATGAACCACCTGATATCGATATCAAACTGTGGTTGCTTAATATCAAAGAGGAATGTCATCTTGCCAACTCACCGTGGGTGGCAGGGTTTTGATGAAGTGTAATGCGATTCACCATCAATAAGATGATTTATTACTTCAGTCCAAACAAACGTGACCTCCCCTTCTTGTAAGAGAGACCCCATTCTGTGGCATTTTCTGGAGACCATTTATCATTTATTATTTCAACGTCAGATAGGAAGATTTTACTATAGATACAACCAAACATACACAGTGCGAAATCTTCACCATTTGGATTAGCCAATTATCAAAATTAGAATATTGGTTATTTATTTTTTCAGCAGGCGAGAAATAGTCTCAGAATCATTCTCAATGCACCAAAATTTTGAAAATTTTCCTGGGTGAGACCCCCCCCCCCCCCCCCACCTATTGAAGTGGGACAATCCCTCCCATATCCTTATTCCACTCAGGCCTTGGGCCTTCGGGGGTATGCCATCGCCATATTGTGTTATGACTTTCCAAAATTAGCTGTGAACCCCAGACCCCCCCACCCCCACCCCCACCCCCACCCCCAATTTGAAATTCTGGCTCCGCCACTCAATACACAAGTCTGGAAAATTTAATTGTAAAAGTTTTGTAGTATTGGCCCAAGATCTCAGTTTCTCATTACTGTTTTCAATACTCACTACTCATACAACATCTCTTGGGGGCAGATTCATGTTTGTTGAAATCAATTCCCTGGTCCCTGGGTTAATATTTGGGCTCCTATGGGACCCCAAATTTTAACTTGGTGCAATATGAGGAAATTTCATTAAAAATCTTCTTTAGATCCACCAGTCAGAATCCTTTCATAGTTGGTATACAACATGTCTAGGAGGGCCAGATTTAAGTTTCTTAAAATCGACTCCCTAGGTTAATATTTGGGCTCTCAAGTTTGTTCAAATCAGGTCCCTGGGTTAATGTTTGGGCTCTCTATTGGGGTTGCAGTGACTGCGGTGACATAAGCGTTGAAAGCTTGGCAGTGCTTGTCTACAACTAATAGAATTAGAAGCTGTCAGGAAGACCTATAATAATAATCATCTGACATGGATGCCAGAGTTATGAATAATTTCATGACTTCATTCCTCTGTAGTGTTGATGAACCATGACTAACTGAATGTGACCCAAAATACTTCTTGGAACCACTTTGTCAGGTGAGTAATTAAGGCCCCTTGGAGCTTCTTGTTTTTACAATACTGTGATCACCAAAGTGGACAGAGAATTTTGATGGGGGTTGCGACTGTGTTGCCATCCAGTCAAAATTATCTTTCCACTTTTCTTCCCACAGAAATGTATAATCTTGCCTGTCAGCATTGAAGGTGGCTATGCAACTGATAGAGTTCTCCAAAAGCTATACTTAACACAAAACTCAGTGCAACTTGTGTTGAAAATGCAATGGCCTGTGTTGTCTATGGGTCAAGGGAGGCTACGCAGATAATAGGATTGCATGTTAATTTTCCTTACACATTTTAGTTTAATGGCATTACTTATTAACTGAATGATAGAAATGTTTTTTTATTGGCACTGTAAAAATCAAATCACATGTTCAAAGTTATTCACCACTTTATCTGAATGTTACAGGGAAAAGGTATCTGATGGAAGCTTCAGTAATACAGTGGAGCCCACTTAATTTGATATCTCTTAATTGAATAACTCTGTTAATTTAATATAATATCCAAACACAAAACCATTTACCATACCTTCAGTAAATATTTGATCTGGGTTATAGAAGAAACTCCTGTTAAGTGAATTAAAAAAATCATGAAACATGGCGAGAAATTACCCTGACAATCACTGAATTACCCTTGTTTATAGACCAGTTTGGCCTCAGTACATCCAGTACAGTCATTTTACAGTACAATCACCGTGGACTGGTTGCCATCCATGCATAGGCAGTGATGTCCATGCATGCTGGTTGTACCTGGTGCTTCATTAATTAAATTTTTGATGATTATTCCTATAATTAGAATCTAATATTATTTTGTCTGTGGAAATATTGCCTAACCATGGAAAGTGACCAGTCCATAGTGGCCATACTGTATCTTTTACATCTTGTTTGACAGAGCTCCATTAGAATAAATGCTAAGTTTATCTCTGGAAAACAGCAAAGTGATCAGATTCCTGTTAATTGAATACTCCTGTTAATTGAATAATTTTCAAGAGCAAAGTGTCTATTCAGTTAACAGGGTTTCACTGTATATTTTAGTTTTTGTGCAGAAAACTTTCTGTATGATATTGAAATCATCAACAATGCAGATTATTCTCTCAAAGTATTCAATGTCCTGTTTGGGGTTCAAGATGAAAATGAATCCTCAGAAAGTAAAAACTAATGACATAATGATTAGTTAGATCACCCATGGGGACCCCCGGAAGTGAAGACATGCTCAACTTGTCTCAAGTCAGTGTGTCCATATCATCTCAACATGCCTTCAGGGTGTGAACTGCGTATCAACTACATATTAACTTCTATTGATTTCTATAATAGATGTTTTTGTTGTTACTAATGTTTGAAAAATGCTACATCAGAAGTGTGGAAAACAAAATTGGTGCCGTCAATTTAGCCTCACGGTAAACGACACGGAAACAGTCTGATCATTACTGTGAAAAATTTAAGCTTACTAATGAATTGACCGCATCCACCTACTGAATTTACAAATTAAGCAATTGAAAAAAATGTATTTTTCAACAAATTTCAACAAAACCATATCATGTGACACATCATTGGAACAGGCTCATCATTTTGTGTTTCATGGCCAGATTGCTCTTAGATCACGAAAAATACCAGTTTTGTGTTCACCGTACTGTATCTCTGTCCCTTCAGTCGACCCTTTGATTTACATATTGGCCCAACTGTTAGCCAAACAGTTTTCCAATGTTTATCTATATATAATATATTCATAACAAATCCATTTTTTTTTTGCTTGAGAAAAAGAGTTAAATTTGAAGATACAGTGACCTTGTCCTGTGAACTTTGTGGACCAGACTTTTGCATCAAAAGGCTACATCAATAGACTTCTTGTATTTCCATGATGGATCATTATGACAAGTTTAGCAGATGTCAAATAAAGAGAAATGATAATTAAAAAAAAATAATTCCCCAAATCATGACTTATGATATAAATTCTTAGATAATTAAACTCAGTTTCAAATTTTGTCAAAATACCTTACTTTGAATTCATGGCAGAAGATGGCATAACTTGACCCTGGTATTCAGTAAGGATGTCCCTCCTTCAAATCTTCTCAGTCCTGGGTGCTGCAAAGTCAAGAAAAATGCTGATTATATTGCAAACAGAATGGCAGGAATTCAAACCACATGTAGAGAGACTTTCCTTGTGCACCACCCACCCAGCAAAACCCACCTAGCAAAACTATACAGGAGCACATACACAAATTGACCACTGGCAGACCCACTGATAGCCAAATGGTGAACCTGGTTCCCATATTTTGAAAAATCTTAAGTCTGACAAAAGTGTACGAAAATCTGAGTTTTGCCCAAGTCAGATGCTTTGAAAAAAGTTAGTTAATGTTGGAGTTATTGCCCTTTGTGACTCCGAGTTTTTAGAAATTCAAACAGGGAATTTTATACTTTGTAACTTTCAAAAGAACTTGCCATGCTGAATGAAATTTGATAGGTCCATGTAATAATGGAAGTACAGAGCAAAGGAACGGTCGAAACTTTGCTTAACCCTTTACTAATGAATTAGCCCTATCCGTCTGCATAGTTTACCAATTGAGCAGTTGAAACAAATAAATTTTGATATTGTGTGCATTGGGTAAAGGGTTAACAGGTCATTTTGATGCTGATTTTGTAACTGTTTTGCCTAAAAACTGTGAAAAGATTTTAATAAATGTTGAGCATTTACTTCATATTTCATAGAATGTACCTGAAAAACTGAGTTTCTACCAAGATAGTAGCTTTGATTAGCTGGTAGAATGCACAATTATTTTTGGCTATCTCTCTCCCATAAATTGCAAATAGGCACACCCACCAAAAGGAAATGATTTCACCCCATTGATAATATGAAGCATATCCACAAATTATGAATCCCATAAGTTGCAGTACCTGGTCTTCACAATGGAGCCCAAATATGGGCTTCCAGCACAAACTTCAATTTATAAACTGCTGAAGGAAAAATACTGTACCATACTTTCATACTGTGCTTCACTTAATTAGGTACTGATTATTAGATTTTTTCTGAAATTATATTTCAAGGATTGAATTTGGTTTAATGATACTTTTGACAGCGTGACCTTATGTCGAACAGTTTTACAGCTGGAGGAAGCCAGAGTACCGAAGAGAACCACCGAGCAATGATGAGCAATGGTCAGACTCCCCCAATGTATTAACTCCTACCAAGTAGGGTTAGCGTTGGTTGAAGACAAGTGCATCATCGATGTGCAGTATGCCTTAATACACAGTGCCACCATACCCCCAAGTGTGCAAGTGGGATGAAGTGCCTTGCCCGAGGACACAAGGCAGTTACTCCTGAACGGACTGAACTGTGAACCTTTCGGTTTGAAGGCCAGTGCCGTACCATAGAGCCACCGTGCTCCCAAGTCATTAAATCTGGTTTGACAAAACTTTGTTAAATCAGATGTAATGAGTTAATCAAGTTACTATCAGAGAGTGGATAGTCAACAAAATTCTGTTTAACATGATCAGATTTTACTTCTGGTTATTTCCTTAAATTTATTGAAGATTTTTGCACCTATATCAACAAAGGAATCATGTGTAATGGAAGTTCCTTGCATATTTATGTAAATAAAATAAAGTAAAATTAGAAACTAAAGTCATCTGAATACTCCTGTTAATTAAATATCTTTTACACACAGAAAGGCTCTTCAGTAAACATAGTACCACTGTATTTTAACACTCTACCCAATGAGTCGACCACATCCACTCACGTAATTTACAAATTGAGGAGTTGAAAAAAGATTATTTTTCAAAATTTTTTAACAGAACCATATCTTGTGATGGCCTCATTGGAAAGAGCTTGTCAAGATCTTCACATGATATGGTTTTGTTGAAACTTTATTGAAAAAATAGTATTCAAGATATTATAATAAATTTTGATATTCTGTGCAGTGACCTGTAAGCTGCTAGATAATAAATAATATTTTCTACTTGTTTTTTCAGAACCCCTCTAGGAAGAGCAAGGGCTTGGTTGAGATTAGCAATGATGCAAAAAACACTTGCAGACCATTTTGGTGTTATGATAGAAAACAAGGACATATTTTTAAGGTATTTGAGTTAGGAGACATGAACAAGTGTTATTACAGTGGAGCCCACTTAATTGGATATCTCTTAACTGAATAACACTGTTAATTGAATATAATTTCCCATCACAAAACCATTTACCATACCTACAGTACAAAATTGACCTGTTAATTGAATATAGGTTTTTGAGTAAACTACTGTTAATTGAATAAAAAAGCTTGTACATGTAACCTATCGAGAAATTCCCCTGACTCTCCCCAGTTTTTCAGTTTATAGACTTATTTGGCCGCAGTACATCCAATACAGGCATTTAATCCATTATATCTTGTTTGACAGAGCTCATGGAGCTCTGTCAAACAAGATATAATAGAATAAATGCTAAGTTTATCTCTAGAATAAAGTGACACAATCCCTGTTAATTGAATACTCCTGTTAATTGAATAATATTTTTATACAACAACCAATGCCCCAGACTAACTGGTGTTAACTCAAAAAATAATCCAGGGCCAAACACAAATTTTGCCCCCCAATCCCCAAAATTTGCATGCAAAACCGAAAAAATAATGTCCTGTCTGGTCCTCCATACTTTTCAGATTTGCACACGCGCAGTATCCAGGAAGACACCAAAATTGGCACAACCATCATTCTTTTTTTGGCCCTGAAGTCAGCAACGATGAACTGACATCTGTGCTTTTAAATCTCATTTTTGAGGATGCCAGACACAAATCAATGGTAAAATTGGTGGCTCCAATGACATAATTGGATGAGGGAAGTGAACAATGGTGGCTTGGAACATTCAGGGCTGTAACTTTATATTTTTTATCAAAATTATTTCTTGTTTCCCAATTTCGGGACATGGGCCTGATGTCATCATTCTTGCTATGATTTATCCACTGTTTGTTAAGTGTTCCTTCCCTATCCTTCCTTGAAGCCCTCCTGTTAAACTCCCAAGCTTTTTGGCTTATTTTTATTAAAATTTTTTATTAAATTTCTTGGGAGTTTAACGTGTATTACAGAATGTTTATTCTGTATATTGGATTATCCCCATGGTTACGTCCTCACCCTAGGGGTGTTGGGTCGTTTGGGTCATCATTTTCTATCCGATGTATCGTTTTTTCTTCATCTGAAGATCTTGCTTTACATCTGGGAGCTTTAAAATCTGTTACTGACTTCAGGCCTTTTTTTATTAGTGCCTGAGGTCTTGTTTCCGTTTTTTTCATTGACGTTGTTTACATTGGTAACGTCCTATAAATATATGTAGTTTCATCTTATTATTACTGTAGGATTGTTTTAAGATACATGTTATAATATTCTGGCAGTGTAGCAATAATTTTTTCCACACTTAGGCTCTATCAGGATACCCTTGGGCTCTTCATGTTCCCTTTGGGAACTTGGGCTTTGTCAAAATTTTTTTGAAAAATCTTTTGAAATTAATTTTTCGATTTGTATTTTGAATGTTGATTATTATGTATCTTTATCATATATTTATTGTGGAGTTGGTGGGAGTTCAATCGACTTTGTTTGATTAATCATGAAAGGCGAGGAAGTCTTCCTCAGATTTACATGCTTGTTGCCTTGCTTGTAGTTGATGTACTCCCGTGAATTCTTCTCCTACATGTGTTGATTAGGATGACAAACATTGGACATGGGTGTCACAGTATGTTGTTAGCGGTGAGAGGCCAATGCCAGTCCTCTCACCGCAGAGTCATTCAAGTTTCTCAGTTTCATTTTCAGAGGAACAAGAACATGGTGATGGTTATGTGACACCTACCAAAAGTGTGCTAACGTTGTCGCGCTCTGATGAGCTCCTGAATATTAGGCAGGGGATAAAGCCACTAGCTGGTGGTTTTAATCCTTTGCCAGCTAGCTCGACCAGTGAAGCGGTTACTCCATCCGTGGGAGCCGTGATGATGGGTATGTCCATTGCAGTCGAAGGAAGTGTAGTGGGTAGAGCGAGTACCTTAAAATCTAAACATGCTCACCCAGGATGACGGAACTAGGGAAGAAGCCAGCAAGTGTTTTGGGAAGCTCAGTGAGGTCTGAAAGGACTGCGGGCGAGGGAGGTCCCTCTCTATCCCAACAACATCTGGGGCCAGATGTTGTGGTGAAGAACTTGCGCGGGATGAAGCATACGTCCACACCTGCTGTTCAGGACACTCCATATAGATTGCAGCCAGCCTCGGCTACAGTCACGGCTTCTTCCGCTTTGAATACAAAGCACACAGGACCGCATCCTAGCTACCCGACTTCGGATATCCAGCACGCTGTGCAAAGAAGGGACCACTCTTCGCTCATGAAGTCGGACCATCCGGTAGCTAGGGAGACGAGGCCTCGGTCATCGGGACGTTCAGAGAAGAGATCCATCTCCAACACATCATCCCAGTTGCAGTAAGTGGCTAAGAAACAGAAGACTGCTGCTCCCCAGGCCTTGGTGACGGACTTGCTGTCTCAGATTGTGTAGCTGATCGCAGCATCTCAGCAAGTGCAGGTGCAGTCTCCCTCAGACTCAGAACCTGAGCTGTCGGACGGTGCTGGGTCGGTCCAGTCGTCTGTTCACGCAGATGCAATGGACTAAGATTCACAACTGATTCTCTCGGATGGCGAAAGGGATAAGGAAGAGGATTACCCTTCCCTTTTGGAACAACACATGGTTGCGATGGATTTCATCCATCAATACTACCCTGAATTTGTTCCGAATCAGAATGCTGCAATGACAAGGGAGAAACTGTTGGTTTTTGTTGGATGCAGACTTTATTTAGACAAAGGAAGAAGTCCTTTCTTTTCCAGTTCAGTCTAGGCAGGTGTCGCAGGCCTTCGGCCATATAGACGACACTGTATTTAACCTCTCGAGTGCAAGGAAAAAAGGTCGTTTCTTAACGTCATCTTCCATAAACATACCATTTCCTGGACCACGTTTATTTAAACGGTTGGGGAAGATGTTCAGAGAGTTCCTCTGCATTTGGATGAGCAGGCCGGGGATCTAGATGTATCCTTACCTGCATCATTCACTATTCGCTCGAACACAATTGAGATGGCAATTTCATCAAATAGAGCGAATTTGGATGCTATGTCTTATGCAGATCACCTTACCAGAACTATGGCGCCACGTCTCAATGGAAAGGAATTTGAGGACATACTATTTTCGACGACAAGCTTTCATTAACCTATGAACAGGCTACTAATAAAGCGTCTAGTGCTCTGCTTTCGAAGTCGGCGTCTCAACAACCAGCTTCAGCAGACAAGAGTAAAGGAGGGCATTCCTGACAAAAATCGTTGAAAGGGAATTCCTCACAAGGGTACAAGAAACCCTCTTACAATTACTCTGGAGGTCGTCAGTGTAGCGACTCGGGAAAGGGGTGTAGGTCTGATTGGGACTATTGGTCAAACACCCCTAGGCTGATGGGATGAGGTTCTTCGCAGGGAGGACGTAGTTGTCTGCGTTGGACAAATCTTCCGTCGGATCCTTTCAAAAGAGAGTCTCTCCGAGCGGAGGTACAGGCTCTCTTGTTAAAGGAAGCAATAGAGGTCATCGAGAATCAGGATTCTTGGGGTTTTTACAGTCACCTGTTC
Source organism: Pictodentalium vernedei (assembly GCA_031216915.1). Classification (NCBI taxonomy): domain Eukaryota; kingdom Metazoa; phylum Mollusca; class Scaphopoda; order Dentaliida; family Dentaliidae; genus Pictodentalium; species Pictodentalium vernedei. Next base: position 491,269,684 of record CM062297.1, on the reverse strand, counting down.
CTTGTACCGAAGCCAGACGGCCTGTTCTGACCGGTAATAGACTTGAGCTGGATAAACAAGCTTATCGTGGCTCCAAAATTCTATATTGAGACCATTCGGTCGGTAAGAGCGAACGTTCGAGTGAACGACTATGCGGCAAGCATAGATCTAAAGGATGCATACTTTCATGTCCTGGTACATCCGGCATTCCGAAAGTACCTACGGTTCACCGTACAAGGGAAGGTGTATCAGTTCAGAGCAATGTGCGTTGGTCTGAACCTGGCTCCCTGGGCATTCACTCGAATAATGAACTCGTTAATGTCATACTAATGAGCTCATTCATCTGCGGTAAAGTCCGCTTACTTGGATGACATTCTACAGATATACGGCAACAGAATTATTCTTCAGAACGATGTTCAGAGTATGCTTCTATTTCTCTGACGTCTCGGTTTCATCGTAAACGAGAAAGAGTCGGATGTAGCTCCATCCAAGTCATTTACTCACTCAGAACTGGAGTGTGAAGACAAATTCGCTCGAAACCAGTATTGTTTTAACGGACCTAGTAAAACAAAGGGTTCAGCTTTGGGCAGATCTTCAGTGGTTAACTCAGGAAGTTCCACTGCAACAGCCCGATCCGACTTTCATGATTATGACGGATGCGAGTCAGACGGGTTGGGGCACGGCCCTAAGTCCCGCAGACTTGAAGTGATTCATTGATTCAGCAGATTCTGTTAAAGATCAAACAGTCTCATTGCAAAATTCTGCTAGTAGCACCTCTGTCGTCACAGAAACCTTGGATCAGTCTTCTCAGGTGTCTGTTATGGGATGTTCCCCGGAAGCTTCCTCCACGAGAGGACCTTCTTTATCAGAGGAAGTCACATGCACTGCATCACAACCCAGAAGGTCTCAACCTTCACGTATTTCCATTGTGTGGTCCTTCTTGTACAGAAAACAGTTTACAGGACGCGCAGTGGACTCAATTTCTAACTGCAGGAGGTCCTCTATGTTGAACTACGCAGCGAAGTGGAGGGTTTTCTTCTGTTGGTATCAGGATCAGTCGATTGACATTTATGATCCGTCCATACCAAATATTTCCAATTTCCTGGTCTACTTGTTTGACGAGCTCAAACTGCAGCCCGTCACTATTAAGGTCTATAGGTCTATGTTATCAGACACTTACGCTCATCATGATAACTTGGCTATTGGATCAAATGCTTCATTGTCCAAGCTGGTTAGAAATTTCTCTATTTATAGACCTAAAACACTCAGATTAATTCCTAAGTGGAATTTGGCTTGGGTTCTGTTGAAGCTCAAAGAAGCTCCATTTGAGCCATTGGATGTTGTAGAGTTCAAATTCTTGACCTATAAAATGGTATTTCTCTTAGCCTTTGCATCTGCCAGAAGAGTCAGTGAACTTTATGCTTTATCTGTTGATGAATCTCACTACCGTAGTGTGGATAGTATCATTACCCTCACTTCGGAAGTGGGATTTCTGGCTAAGAATCAGATTCCAGACAAGCGGCCTGAGCCTATTATCATTAAGACTCTGCCATCCTTAGACAACCGTAGACCTTTGCTGTGTCCAGTCAGGGCTATGCACATATATAAACATCGATCAGATTTTATTAGAAAAGGAAGAAAACTTTTCTTTCTTTCATTGATTCCTAACATTCAGTTCATTCAGTTGCTAGATGGATTCAGTTGGCAAGACGCATTGCCTATGAAAATCTATCTTCGGATCAACGTTCCGTTAAGAAGATATCAGCGCACGAGGTTAGAGCGCTGTCCACTTCTTGGGCTTATTCTAACAGTATAGCCATTACTGATCTCATGAAGACTGCCTACTGGACACAGCCCTCTTCATTTACCAAGTTTTACCTGAGAAATTTAGAGTCCATCTCCGGTGACCTTAGATCTTTAGGTCCTCTCTGTTGCTCAGAATGTCGTCCTTTAATGGTTACATCTATAGTTATTTAGGCAGCCCATTCCAGCAGTGACACTGTTCCACTGTCCTCTTCATTCTGAGGACATGTACCTCAGAACAAGGGGAAGGGTGGGGGGGTTGTTTTTTTCCCTTATGATCATCTGGCTTTATAGTGAAAAGCAAGGGAAGACCTCCTCTGGTGTCAGTAGTCCTGAGTCGGTGCTGGGATGGTTTTAATGTGTAGCTCAGTGTGAAGCAATAACTATGTCTCATTTATGTACTGTTTGTAAAGTGTAGCTCACTGTGAAGCATTTGTATATGTCACATGTCAAATGGGCGTTAATATACAATCCTCAGACACTTTTAAATGAGTATAAAGAGTCTCATTCTCTGGACTATCTTTATGTATTGGCTTTCCTTCACCGAATTAGCTTAATGGGTTATGCTGGCATTAAATGGAGAATTATATATATAATGTAATGCTCAGTTACATTGTTGGTGTTGTGCCTTTCTCTTTTCTCGTAAAGGAGAAAGACATACATAATTCCTATCTTCTCCTATTCTCCTTTAGGAGATATACTTTACTGAAGTAATTGGGAGATTGGATTTTCCTTTACATCCTAGGCCCTCCAGCCTTTTTACTATTCAGCTAGTCTGGGCCATTGTTTGTTGTATAAAAATATTATTAATTTTAAGTAATTTGTATATTTTTTATACTTACCAATGGCCCAGACGGATATGGCCCTCCCATGAGTGGGCACTCATACCTCCCCGCTGAGTTATAACATTTAACAGGCAATTATAGAAAGAATGATGGTTGGCGCCAATGTCGGTGTCTTCCTGGATACTGCGCATACGCAGATCTGAAAAGTATGGAGGACCAGATAGGACATTATTTTTTTTTTGGTTTTGCATGCAAATTTTGGGGATTAGGTGGCAAAATTTGTGTTTGGCCCTGGATTATTTTTTGAGTTCGCACCAGCTAGTCTGGGCCATTGGTAAGTATAAAAAATATTCAAATTACTTAAAATTTATAATTTTCATTGGCAAAATGGCTATTCAATTAAGAGGGTTCCACTGTATCACTTTCAAGGACATTACTATTTAATTCTCAGATGTTTCATGGGATGTTAAACCTTTTTAGCCTGCCTTTAAAAAGGGTGATAATGAAACTTGTTTCATCTTCATCCAGACACGGACCTGTTTTCAAATGCATTCTGAATTTTGTAAGGCATGTCCAATAGTGGAAATGAGGTGGATGTCTTCTTCCGATAAAAATATGTGCAGAATAATTGTTCATTATAGTTAAGTTTTGTACATATTAAATTACCTTTATAAGTGCAGCCTGAGTCAATGCAGTTATCAACAAGTGCAAAACATGTGAATCTTATTGGAACAAGCTCAACAAGTGCTTTCAAATGAGGGGATCACATGATATGATTCTGTTGAAATGGCTTTTTATGCTCACATAATTTACAAAGTTGAGCAGTTGAAAAAAAAAAAATTGAAACTGTTCAACAAAACCATTACGAAATTTCAAAAAAGTTCAACAAAACAATATGACAAAAAGTTCAAGAACATCAAACCCATAACATGTGACCCCCTCATTTGAATGAGCTCGTTCCATTGAGGTGATCACATGAAACAGTTTTGTTGAAATTTTTTAATCACAAATTTTGATATCGTGTTTGTTGGGTAACAGGTTGTTCATTTTCTCAGTATGGTTCTGCCTATCTATGCAATATCATTCCAAGAAATTAAAGTATGGCCCATCCACCTAAATTTGGACTGATATATAAACTGCATTTTATTACAGGCCCAACTAAAATTAACGTTTGTTCACAACATTCCAAAATTTGTGCGAAAAAGAAAGTTGTATTGCAAACATGTGTGATACAAGTTTTTGCACTTTTTCAACACCAGAATAGAACAAGTCATATTTTTGGAGATACATTGACCAGTTTCAATAGAGTGGAACATTTATTTTGATATTGTAGCATGTATGTTAACTATCGTTTTTTTTTTTGTACATTTTTTTTGTACATGAGTTAGTGTTATTTCTGTTCAAACTCAAATACTATAGACTGACCGAGCATCAAAAGAAACTTCCTAATTATTATGCTGGACAACATTCTGAATATTGACTGAATGACTGTAATGGGTTAAAAATGACATAGCACTGATAGACATGCCTTTCAAACTATAATCAATATAGACAAAATCTGAAAACTACCTTTGTGTGATGTCACTTCGATAGTGGTAATATTTCGACGAAAATCCGAGAATCCATTCACACAAAGATTCGCTCATCAAAACTGGTGAGAATCCATGTCGATTCTCACTGCCCTTCTGCTAGGATTCATGTGAAAAGAATTGAGTCAAATTAACCCTTTATCCAACATGGCAGCAACAAATTACCCAATATAAGGCTAACATGATGTGAAATATCCTGACTCTTTGTCAATAAAATTGTGTAAATATGGCTGTGATTGAAAAGGGCTCATTCAGCTGGTTCCAATCTCAGCCATATTTGTAAGGTTTTATTAATAAATATTGTTTATTTATTTTATTATTCATTTATTATTTATTGTTTAAAAATTATCAAATTTAGTTTATGTTTTAAAAATTGAAAAGCTGTGTTGGTTAAAAGGTTAACATGTGTTATCAGTATAAAACAGGAGTTCTACCATGGTGGCCTCATGGGATCCTGGGACACCCATAGTAGGTATGGATTCTCGCAACCATTTTCGCGAGAATCCAAATGTATTCTCCCAAATTTAGATGAAATATAAACCCTGCAACCGACTGACGTTGTGTGAGAAAGGTTTTAGATCATCAAAATCCAAATGCAAAACAGAGTGTTTGTTGAATGACTGCATGTTAATATTCATTGGGATTCATATGGATTTGGTACCCAGATTACACCCTATAATGCAGACTTTAATTAATGTTCCAATAAGACAAAAATCCTTGCCCTCTGATTGGATGAGTGCTCACTTAGTTTTTTATATGTTTACAGCTCCAGTGGCATATGTTATCGGGTTAGTCTCACCTATCTGGTTGGTCGTAGGTAATTAATAACTAATATGCTAAGTAAACATGCTATAGTCTGTACCATATATGTTTGTCTGTGTTGCTGATTGTCCATGTGTGTTTTGCTTTTTCTTTGACACTCATCGCACTTACTCCTTTTATGAATAAATGGGGGTTATTTTAAAGTGAGTTCTTTTTAGCTTAACTTGACATAGTCAAGATAAGCTATTGCCATCACGCGTGCGGAAGTCTGTTAGTCTGTGAGTCTGTTAGTCTGTGAGTCTATTAGTCTGTGAGTCTGTGAGTCTGTGACGTCTGTTCACATTTTCCTTTAGCACGGGCTACACCCCGCAGTTCTTGTCTGATTGTCACGAAATTTCATATGCAGGTTTGGGGTCATGTCTAGATGAGAACGTCCCCTTTTGGTCGCGATCGGGCAACTGGTATGGCTGCCCGAGCCCAAAACCCGAAAACCATTAGCACAGTCTGCAGGTCGTATTTCTGTAGGGATTTCATTGTAACTTAGTAGGATGCCTCTGTATAATGCCTAGATGAGAACATCCCCTTTGGGGCATGATCTATCAACCGTGTTGGCTGCCCAAGCCCGAAACCCAAAAACTTTTAGCACAGTCTGCAGGACATGTTTAATGTGGAGGGAACTCATTGTAACTTGGTAGGATGACTCCTTATGATGTCTAGATGAGAATGTCCCCATTTGGGCATGATCTGCCAACCGTGACGACTGCCCGAGCCCAAAACCTGAAAACCTTTAGCACAGTCTTCAGGTCATATTTATTGAGGAATTTCATTGTAACTTGGTGGGTTGACTTCATACAATGTCTAGATGAGAAAGTCCCCTTTTGGACGTGATTGGGCAACTGTGACGGCTACAGGGGCCCAAAGCCCGAAAACCTTTAGCACAGTCTAGAGGTCATATTTATGAAGGGATTTCATTGTAACTTGGTAGGATGACTCCAAATAATGTCTAGATGAGAACGTCCCATTTTGATCACGATCATGCAGCCTTGATGGGTGCCCGAGCCCAAAAACCTTTAGCATAGGCAAAAAGGTCATATTTATGGAAGGATTTCATTGTAACCTGTTAGGTTGACTCCATATAATTCCTAGATGATGACATCCCCTTTTGGTCGTGATTGGTCAGTTGTGATGGCTACAAGTGCCCAAAGCCTAAAAACCTTGAGCACAGTCTACAGGTCATATTTATGAAGGGATTTCATTGTAACTTCTTAGGATCACTCCAGATGATGCCCAGATGAGATTGTCCCCTATGGTTGCGATCATTCAGCCATGATGGCTGCCCGAGCCCCAAGTCCGAAAAACCTTTAGCCCAGTCTACAGGTCATATTTATGAAGGAGTTTCATTGTAACTTGGTAGGTTAACTTCATATAATGTCTAGATGAGAACGTCCCCTTTTGGACATGATTGGGCAACTGTGACGGCTAAAGGTGCCCGAAGCCCGAAAACCTTTAGCACTGTCTACAGGTCATATTTATGAGGGGATTTCATTGTAACTTGGTAGGATGACTCCAAATAATGTCTAGATGAGAACGTCCCATTTTGATCGCGATCATTCAATCTTGATGGGTGCCCGAGCCCAAAAACCTTTAGCATATGTAAAAGGTCATATTTATGGAAGGATTTCATTGTAACCTATTAGGTTGACTCCATATAATGCCTAGATGATGACATCCCCTTTTGGTCGTGATTGGTCAGCTGTGATGGCTACAAGTGCCCGAAGCCCGAAAACCGTAAACACAGTCTACAGGTCATATTTATGAAGGGATTTCATTGTAACTTCGTAGGATCACTCCAGATGACGCCCAGATGAGATTGTCCCCTTTGGTTGTGATCATTCAACCATGATGGCTGCCCGAGCCCGAAGCCCGAAAACCTTAAGCACAGTCTACAGGTCATATTTATGAAGGGATTTCATTGTAACTTGGTAGGTTGACTTCATATAATGTCTAGATGAGAACGTCCCCTTTTGGACATGATTGGGCAACTTTGACGGCTAAAGGTGCCCGAAGCCCAAAAACCTTTAGCACAGTCTACAGGTCATATTTATGAAGGGATTTCATTGTAACTTGGTAGGATGACTCCAAATAAGGTCTAGATGAGAATGTCCCATTTTGGTCGTGATCATTCAGCCTTGATGGGTCCCCAAGCCCAAAAACCTTTAGCATAGGCAAAAGGTTATATTTATAGAAGGATTTCATTGAAACCTGTTAGGTTGACTCCATATAGTGCCTAGATGATGACATCCCCTTTTGGTCGTGATTGGTCAACTGTGATGGCTACTGGTGCCCAAAGCCCGAAAACCTTGAGCACAGTCTACAGGTCATATTTATGAAGGGATTTCATTGTAACTTCGCAGGATCACTCCAGATGATGCCCAGATGAGATTGTCCCCTTTGGTTGCGATCATTCAACCATGTTGGCTGCCCGAGCCCGAAGCCCGAAGCCCGAAAACCTTTAGCACAGTCTACAGGTCATATTTATGAAGGGATTTCATTGTAACTTGGTAGGTTGACTTCATATAATGTTTAGATGAGAATGTCTCCTTTTGGACACGATTGGGCAACTGTGATGGCTACAGGGGCCCGAAGCCCGAAAACCTTTAGAACAGTCTACAGGTCATAATTATGAAGGGATTTCTTTGTAGTTTGGTAGGATGACTCCGAATAATGTCAAGATGAGAACATTCCCCTTTGGTCACAATCATTCAGCCTTTATTGCGAGGGATTTCATTGTAACTTGGTAGGATGACTCCTTTTGATGTCTAGATGAGAATTTCCCCATTTGGGTGTGATCTGCCAACCATGACGACTGCCCGAGCCCAAAACCCGAAAACCTTTAGCATAGTCAACAAGTCATGTTTATTGAGGGATTTCATTGTAACTTGGTAGGTTGACTTCATATAATGTCTAGATGAGAACGTCCCCTTTTGGACACGATTGGGCAACTGTGACGGCTTCAGGGGCCCAAAGCCCGAAAACCTTTAGAACAGTCTACAGGTCATAATTATGAAGGGATTTCATTGTAGCTTGGTAGGATGACTCCAAATAGTGTCCAGATGAGAACAGCCCCTTTTGGTCACGATCATTCAGCCTTGATGGCTGCCCGAGCCCAAAAACCTTTAGCATGTCTGTAAGTCGTATTTATGGAAGGATTTCATTGTAACTTGTTAGGTTCACTCCATACAATCCATAGATGATGACATCCCCTTTTGGTCGTGGTTGGTCAACTGTGATGGCTACAGGTGCCTGAAGCCCGAAAATCTTGAGCACAGTCTACAGGTCATATTTATGAAGGGATTTCATTGTAACTTCATAGGATCATTCCAGATGATGTCCAGATGAGAATGTCCCCTTTTGGTTGCGATCATTCAACCATGATGGCTGCCCAAGCCTAAAGCCCGAAAACCTTTAGCA